>JAUKNK010000076.1:2342500-2650000 GCA_030765055.1 Mantis religiosa | reverse complement strand
TAAATAAATAAATAAATAAATAAATAAATAAATAAATAAATAAATAAATAAATAAATAAATAAATAAATAAATAAATAAATAAATAAATAAATAAATAAATAAATAAATAAATAAATAAATAAATAAATAAATAAATAAATAAATAAATAAATAAATAAATAAATAAATAAATAAATAAATAAATAAATAAATAAATAAATAAATAAATAAATAAATAAACTGCAACAAAGTGAAACCGCAACCTCTCGGCACTCACATTTTCACACTGTAACTTCAAGAAAACAAAAAACGGTAGCAACTTGACGCTGGATCCAGCACCCGCCGTTAACCAACTATCTCGTATAGTTAAATGAATGTCGATACACCGAAAAGTCGCGATGAAGGTGATCAAACTTTGATCGAGAATGGCAACCACTGCCAACTCTATGCAGGCTCACAACGTGTTTCATCCAGATTTGGGTGGTGACGTGTCGACATGGACCCCACGCAGAGAGACTTCTCCTCCCACTCAGCTAGGCGACAGTTCTAAAACAATTGAAAAGCTCCATCCTGTCATATCTGTGTGGTCCATCTCCCAATTACCGATCAAGTGCTGTCATAAACGTTATGTTTATGTTGTGTAACAATGAAAACGTCCGCTTGCACTTGACTAATGGGGTGTGGTACTTACCAGCAGGTCATGACTACATCTAAGGCCTGCTGCCGAGGTCCCGGTTTGGAAGCTGGGACCCAGATTTAACACTAACCTTTCCAAAGACTCCAACATTTAATATGGCCGCCGTTACGATAAGTTTAGCTCTTCTCTTAAGGTTGTGTGACTATGTCCTCGGGTCATTGAGTTAGTATGATACCCGTTGTGGCCCGCCTCGGTAGCGTAGATGGTAGCGTGCCTTCCTCACGTTCAAGAGGTCCCGAGTTCGAATCTCGGACAGGCTGAGTTACCTGGATAAGGTTTTTCCGGGGTTTCCCTTATCCTGAAAGATGAATGTCTGGTAATTCTAAGCTCTATGGACCCTAGGCTCATTGAGCATCATTTCACCGATTCCTTTCACCGTCCAATTTGACTTAACGTCGGAGGACGTAACGCCTCCTATTTTTTTTCAGGACTGAGTCCAGATAGGAACTTCTGGTATTTTTTGAAATAGCCCTGGATAGCTTGTGAATGCGTGACAGAGATGGCAGCACTGTACAGTGCATAGAACTCTAACGATAGAGACGACAGTTGGGACTTTTTGATACTTAAATTGATGACGTTTTCATTGCAAGAACAGCGTGTAATCATTCGTTTTCTCCATTTTCGTGTTGTGACACCTATTGAAATTCATCGCCGGTTGATTGAGGCATGTGGTGATGGTACCATGGATGTGTCTAATGTGCGTCCTTGGGCGCGACAGTTCAATGAAGCCAGAACTTCGTACGACAACGAGTATGGCAAGCGCCTCGTTTTTTCAAACCTTTCCTCGTTCCGTGTAGTGTTTAACGCCCGCTTTTACTACATACGGCACCGCAGGCGATGACACTGGTGACACATGAGATGAAGATAGAGCACCGGTGCAATGAGATGGCGGGGGAAACCGTAGATTCCGGAGAAAACCCATCCCAGCGCCGTGTTTTCCACCAAAAATCTCACTTTGCGGTCGCCTGCGATCGAACCCGGGCCGCCTTGGTGAGAGCCAAGCAGTCTAACCACTGAGCCACGGCGCGGCAATTCCTCGTTCCGTATACATCAATATCGCAATATACTATTATTAACGACTTTGTTGACTGACATGATCATATCAACGCCGTCGATATGCCGGAATTTTGACCTATAGGAATTATTTTACGTCCAAGCATATCTACTAACATGGGCCTGTCGCTTTCGGATAAAAGGATTAAGCTGTTCATTGATCAGGAGCAAACTCTCGTCTTCCTGTTGGAAGAATTCTCTAAGAGAACAGACAAATTCTCTAGCTTGGCTATGCAATGTAACATCCCGACCGTAAGCTGTTCATTGATAAGGAGCAAACTCTCGTCTTCCTGTTGGAAGAATTCTCTAAGAGAACAAACAAATTCTCTAGCTTGGCTATGCAATGTAACACCCCGACCCTAAGCTGTTCATTGATAAGGAGCAAACTCTCGTCTTCCTGTTGGAAGAATTCTCTAAGAGAACAGACAAATTCTCTAGCTTGGCTATGCAATGTAACACCCCGACCGTAAGCTGTTCATTGATAAGGAGCAAACTCTCGTCTTCCTGTTGGAAGAATTCTCTAAGAGAACAGACAAATTCTCTAGCTTGGCTATGCAATGAAACACCCTGACCGTAAGCTGTTCATTGATAAGGAGCAAACTCTCGTTTTCCTGTTGGAAGAATTCTCTAAGAGAACAGACAAATTCTCTAGCTTGGCTATGCAATGTAACACCCCGACCCTAAGCTGATCATTGATAAGGAGCAAACTCTCGTCTTCCTGTTGGAAGAATTCTCTAAGAGAACAGACAAATTCTCTAGCTTGGCTATGCAATGTAACAACCCGACCCTAAGCTGATTTTTGATAAGGAGTTAACTCTCGTCTTCCTGTTGGAAGAATTCTCTAAGAGAACAGACAAATTCTCTAGCTTGGCTATGCAATGTAACACCCCGACCCTAAGCTGTTCATTGATAAGGAGTTAACTCTCGTCTTCTTGTTGGAAGAATTCTCTAAGAGAACAGACAAATTCTCTAGCTTGGCTATGCAATGTAACAACCCGACCCTAAGCTGATTTTTGATAAGGAGTTAACTCTCGTCTTCCTGTTGGAAGAATTCTCTAAGAGAACAGACAAATTCTCTAGCTTGGCTATGCAATGTAACACCCCGACCGTAAGCTGTTCATTGATAAGGAGTTAACTCTCGTCTTCCTGTTGGAAGAATTCTCTAAGAGAACAGACAAATTCTCTAGCTTGGCTATGCAATGTAACAACCCGACTGTAAGCTGTTCATTGATAAGGAGCAAACTCTCGTCTTCCTGTTGGAAGAATTCTCTAAGAGAACAGACAAATTCTCTAGCTTGGCTATGCAATGTAACACCCCGACCCTAAGCTGATCTTTGATAAGGAGCAAACTATCGTCTTCCTGTTGGAAGAATTCTCTAAGAGAACAGACAAATTCTCTAGCTTGGCTATGCAATGTAACAACCCGACCCTCAGCTGATCTTTGATAAGGAGTTATCTCTCGTCTTCCTGTTGGAAGAATTCTCTAAGAAAACAGACAAATTCTCTAGCTTAGCTATGCAATGTAACAACCCGACCGTAAGCTGATCTTTGATAAGGAGCAAACTATCGTCTTCCTGTTGGAAGAATTCTCTAAGAGAACAGACAAATTCTCTAGCTTGGCTATGCAATGTAACACCCCGACTGTAAGCTGTTCATTGATAAGGAGCAAACCCTCGTCTTCCTGTTGGAAGAATTCTCTAAGAGAACAGACAAATTCTCTAGCTTGGCTATGCAATGTAACAACCCGACCGTGAGCTGATCTTTGATAAGGAGCAAACTCTAATCTTCCTGTTGGAAGAATTCTCTAAGAGAACAGACAAATTCTCTAGCTTAGCTATGCAATGTAACACCCCGACCGTAAGCTGTTCATTGATAAGGAGCAAACTCTCGTCTTCCTCTTGGAAGAATTCTCTAAGAAAACAGACAAATTCTCTAGCTTGGCTATGCAATGTAACAACCCGACCGTAAGCTGTTCATTGATAAGGAGCAAACTCTCGTCTTCCTGTTGGAAGAATTCTCTAAGAAAAGAGACAAATTCTCTAGCTTGGCTACGCAATGTAACAACCCGACCGTGAGCTGCACTTTGATAAGGAGCAAACTCTCGTCTTCCTGTTGGAAGAATTCTCTAAGAGAACAGACAAATTCTCTAGCTTGGCTATGCAATGTAACACCCCGACCCTAAGCTGTTCATTGATAAGGAGCAAACTCTCGTCTTCCTGTTGGAAGAATTCTCTAAGAGAACAGACAAATTCTCTAGCTTAGCTATGCAATGTAACAACCCGACCGTAAGCTGTTCATTGATAAGGAGCAAACTCTCGTCTTCCTGTTGGAAGAATTCTCTAACAAAACAGACAAATTCTCTAGCTTGGCTAAGCAATGTAACACCCCGACCGTAAGCTGTTCATTGATAAGGAGCAAACTCTCGTCTTCCTGTTGGAAGAATTCTCTAAGAAAACAGACAAATTCTCTAGCTTGGCTATGCAATGTAACACCCCGACCGTAAGCTGTTCATTGATAAGGAGTTAACTCTCGTCTTCCTGTTGGAAGAATTCTCTAAGAAAACAGACAAATTCTCTAGCTTGGCTATGCAATGTAACACCCCGACCGTAAGCTGTTCATTGATAAGGAGTTAACTCTCGTCTTCCTGTTGGAAGAATTCTCTAAGAAAACAGACAAATTCTCTAGCTTGGCTATGCAATGTAACACCCCGACCGTAAGCTGATCTTTGCCTTGGGCTATGATTCGTCGTTCCACCTCTAATCCTACCACCACTACGTCTTGCTTCATATTTTAATTGTGTTTTAACAAAGTAGGCCAACAATACACAGCACAACTAGGCAAACTCTGCTTCCCGCACACAACTAGCGATAACTGACCTGAGGAGTATGTGCTTCACCAATGTATCCAATCTGGCAACCTTTGTTTACGTTACCATAGCAACGACCTTCCCTTCTTATCTTCTTTTAAAATCAGACTGTATGCGACAACCCAACAGGATCCCTAACGTTTCCAGTTCAAACGCACCCAACTCCACTCGAAACTCAGCGCCCATCGGCGGCGGCTGTGGAACTAGTCTCTACCAAAGCATATCTAACCCATACGCCGAACACCGTCACTCGGTACCATAGCCCTGACATTGAAGACGGTGGAATCACGCCTAGCATTCGCATGGAAACCTGTGGGTTAGAATTGAGTGATCCCCGGAAGTCGAAAAAGGAACATCGCAGATTGCTTCTGATATACGGCCAGAGAAACAAAACTTAAACGCTCTGGTGCCGCTAATCTTCCGAATTAATGTATGGGGTTATGTAAATGTGGCCGAACACTTGTTGCACATGTATAATGTATGATATCGATCCAGTTCCTAGCGAGGAAACCGTTATATAACGTTTTCTTGCTCAAATGTCAAGCACGATGTAATGCAAAACAACACGAATGATCTTCTAACTACATAACGATTAATATCGCTTCCTACGTCCTTACTTTGCACACAGACAAACACTCAAAATCGAGATGTATGCTTTTATACTCCCTGAATATATACCTATACGTCCCACTCTGGGTGTTTCAGGCTGCATTCTGCCTACGCACAATGAAACACTGTACATCTTGTTTAAACAAATAACAAACGTCCGATACTTCTGTTCAGCCCGCCTCGGTACCGTACATGGTAGCGTGTGCGCCTCACGTGTAAGAGATCACGAGTTCGAAATTCGTTTAGGATGAGTTACCTGGATAAGGTTTATTACGAGATTTTCCCTCATCCTGCACAACAAATATCGGATAACTCTAAGCTCTATGTACCCTGGACTCATTTGGACATAATTTCATTCATCGTCCGATATGACTTAACGTTGGAGATTTTCCCTCATGTCTGATAACTATAAGCTCTATGTACTCTGTACTCATTTGAACATCATTTCATTCATCGTCCGATATGACTTAACGCTGGAGATTTTCCGTTTTCCTGAAAGATGAATGTCTGGTAACTCTAAGTTCTATGTACCCTGTAATCATTTCATCAACATTTCATCCATCGTCCGATATGACAACTTTTGAGGTGTTCCTTATCCTGAAAGACGAATGTGTGGTATATCTAAGCTCTATGTACTCTGTACTCATTTCATCAACATTTCATCCATCGTCCGATATGACTTAACCTTTGAGGTGTTCCTTATCCTGAAAGATGAATGTCTGGTAACTCTAAGCTCTATGTACCCTGTACTCATTTGAACATCATTTCATCCATGGTCAGATATGACTTAACGTTGGAGATTTTCCGTATCCTTAAATATGAATGTCTGGCAACTCTAAGCTCTATGTACCCTGTACTCATTTGAACATCATTTCATTCATCGTCCGATATGACTTAACGAGATGAATGTCTGGTAACTCTAAGCTCTATGTACCCTGTAATCATTTCATCAACATTTCATCCATCGTCCGATATGACAACTTTTGAGGTGTTCCTTATCCTGAAAGACGAATGTGTGGTATATCTAAGCTCTATGTACTCTGTACTCATTTCATCAACATTTCATCCATCGTCCGATATGACTTAACCTTTGAGGTGTTCCTTATCCTGAAAGATGAATGTCTGGTAACTCTAAGCTCTATGTACCCTGTACTCATTTGAACATCATTTCATCCATGGTCAGATATGACTTAACGTTGGAGATTTTCCGTATCCTTAGATATGAATGTCTGGCAACTCTAAGCTCTATGTACCCTGTACTCATTTGAACATCATTTCATTCATCGTCCGATATGAATTAAGCTTTGAGCTTTTCTCTTATCCTGAAAGACGAATGTGTGGTATCTCTAAGCTCTATGTACCCTGTACTCATTTCATCATTTCATTCATCGTCCTATATGACTTAACCTTTGAGGTTTTCTCTTATCCTAAAAGACGAATGTGTGGTATCCCTAAGCTCTATGTACCCTGTACTCATTTCATCATTTCATTCATCGTCCTATATGACTTAACCTTTGAGGTTTTCTCTTATCCTAAAAGACGAATGTGTGGTATCTCTAAGCTCTAAGTACCCTGTACTCATTTGAACATCATTTCATTCATCGTCCGATATGACTTAACCTTTGAGGTTTTCTCTTATCCTGAAAAGACGAATGTGTGGTATCTCTAAGCTCTAAGTACCCTGTACTCATTTGAACATCATTTCATTCATCGTCCTATATGACTTAACCTTTGAGGTTTTCTCTTATCCTAAAAGACGAATGTGTGGTATCTCTAAGCTCTAAGTACCCTGTACTCATTTGAACATCATTTCATTCATCGTCCGATATGACTTAACCTTTGAGGTTTTCTCTTATCCTAAAAGACGAATGTGTGGTATCTCTAAGCTCTATATACCCTATACTCATTTGAACATCATTTCATTCATCGTTTAAAAATATTATTTCTATTTGCAACATAATTTGAGCCCACGTTAACACTATTGGATTGTTCTAGCAGTAGTAAGGGGGAAAGGTGGATCGCGTCTCATTGATCCAGCTGATACACTTTTTCATGGAAGAGTAACTGAATAATGCTGCTTTGAACTCTCTAGAGTAAATAGAGATTACGAACCATTCATAAACAGAGATATAATGTGACCAGACGCTTCCTGTCAGACCAGCAAGAAGTGTATCGTTCCCTCTCATCGAATTTAACAAACACCTTGACTTATTCAAAGTACATATTTCTTTCACCACGTCATGTCAAATGTTCACGTTTCAGTCCTGGGTAATTTCAAATATACGTTGACGCATACATTGCCAACCAATAATGATATTCATTACAGTGCTTACGCGGCAATGCATTGTTATAGTATAATGGTATCTACTTTATTTATTTGTATTAGGAAAACTATTTGAGCTAAAAATATGAGGTTTTTACGGTTATGTTAAATGCATTACTCTCTACCTTCCACATGGATCAGGTTTTTCAAAATCTGAATTTTTATCTTAGCGCGGATAGGGTTGCTCCCCTAGTAGGGCTTAAGGACAAGCACCTTCCTATTTGAAATACATAATAAAGGCTTTCTCTTTTCGCATAAACGAAAAAAGCGATAGACAGATATTCAACCTATTTTACAGTATCCTTCCGAATTATATGATCCTGGTTAATAAATCAATATTATTTTAGCGAATTTCCGCGATAAGAAAAAACTGAAGCGAAATACTCTTATTTTGCGAAATTACAGCGATCTAAGTATAAAATTTGGTTTTCACCTTATCTTGAATTTATTGCTGTGAACTATTAATAATTACCATTAATAATGAAATAAAATTATAAGTTACAAATAGTGAAGTGATGGTTAAGGACACTTTTTCTGCTGCGTTGCTCTTTTCATTCTGTTAGATTTGCAAATGTCAAAATCCAACTCTAATTGGGGGAAGCTTAATATTCTTTGAAGCCGAATGTCATTAGTGAATTACAATGGTTAGTCAAGGACAGAGTAACATTCTTGTAAACCGACCTGACCAGAATGAGAGATTAAGGGTTGGTAGGGAACGTTGGGAAGAAGACAAGTACAAAAGAACATGAAACTCCGAACATTAAATAGTTTAAAACCTCCTCCTTAGGGTTTCATTATTTACTTTTAAATAAGAATTCCCAAGAGCGTGTATTTAGTTGCAAAGTTGGAGGCCCCAAGTTCGAACCTCGTTATTTGTATGAGGCCGAGACATCAACTTATAAATAGTTTTTAAATTATTTGTGTAATCCAAAAATACAACATTCACAAGAAATCACCCAACCATTAATTTTTAATTGCTGAACACTATAAACTCTGGTGGATACAATTCGGACACTACATGCAGTATACAAGGAGCGATTGACTGTCAGCTTAGCGGACCACTTTCGTCAGGCTCCAGACGCTGCAGAACAAGGCACTCCGCATCATCTACGATACAGGCTGGAGATTCCCGGCTCATATCCTACATGAGCACACCCAGATCCCGTACATTGTCGATGTCATTCGCGAGAGGGCACGATCAATGTACGACAAAATCCAAATTCACCCCAACCCTTTAGTGAACTCCCTGGGAAGGTATGACCCGAGAGATCAAAGACGCTTGCCGTCCTTCAGACTGCCGAGAGACGTTCTGGGACCCCTTGGGTAACCCAAGTAAAACCCCAGATGTCTCTGGGACCAATTTTTACGCCGAAGGACCAAGCGCTACACAACCCGTAGCCAAAACGAAGCAAAAAGCTAAATCATGTCTCCCAAAAATGGAGAACGATTAAGTGCAGCTGCCCACGACAAGAGGGGCAACCCATTTCAAACATTCAATAATTTCAAACATTCAATAATTTCAAACATTCAATAATTTCAAACACCCCAGCAAAACATGGATCTACTAGCTCATTTCGCAGGTTAAGCCGCAAAGCGGCTAGGTACTGTGGCATAAGACACCCGGACGGGGATAGCTCCGCCCGACTAGGACTACCTCAGGACCTCTGGACCTGAGTGGGGAGGTCCGGTGCTACAGGGTCAACTTTGCGGTGCGTGGGTACCATTCAAAACACTCTTCCTGACACGCTCATTCTTGGCGCGTAATGCGACACTGGGCCACAGTGTAAAAAGTGGCACTAACCCATGTAGCGACTATGACTTCCCTTTTGAAATATTTTATCAATATTTACTATGTATCAACATTCAATTATTTTCGGTGCGAAGTCGCAACAGTTTACACAGAACTTTGTATATGTTATCCATTGTATATGCTTCTTTTACTGCTATTCATATGGCTCTCTAGCCTACTGGTAGCGTGTCTGCCTCACGTTCAATAGGTCCCGAGTTTGAATCTGGGGAAATATGGATAAGGTTTTAGTGGGGCTTTCCCTTATCCTGAAAGATTAATGTCTGATAACTATAAGCTCTATGTACCGTACTCATTTGAACATTATTGCATTCATCGTCCGATATTAGTTAACGTTGGAGGTTTTCCTTATCCTGTCGGGTAACTCTAAGCTCTATTTACCTTATACTCAGTTGAACATCATTTCATTCATCGTCCGATATGACTTAACCTTGATGATACTGGTACCATCTGCTGGAATAAATCAACCCGCCGCGCTGCCGGCATTTGTGCTACACTGCAAACTTACCTCCATCTACTCCCCAACGTTTACACAGTCACCTCACCTGAAAATAACAAGAAAATACATTAATTTTGTGATTAAGTCAATTTATCTTATAGATATGCAAAATAAGAATGAACATGAGTTGAGTCAATACGGTGTTGCCAGCTCCACGGCAAGCGGACGACAGAGATCTATATCTGTCTTTGTCTCAACCTAGCAAGTATCATACAGATGCTGAGATGTATAGTGATACAGATGCTGACAGAGAAGTTCGCTTAATATTTCATCATGTGTGTGAGAACTAGGGCCCGGTCACAGACGATGCTTATTGGAAATAAATGCATTCTGGAACAATTACATTAGATATATATGGTTTTTATAGTCATCAAAATGTATTTTTTCTACATTTTATAATAAGGTCATTTTTCAAAATTTAGATGCATTTTCCGGTCATTTTCTTTCTTTTTCACGAATTTATTGGGCATTTTCAGCAGTAGCCTACATTCGGGAGCACCGGGTTCGATTCCCGTGGCAGACCTGGCACTGACGTATGCCTTCAGCGGGTTCTAAACTAATCTGCGATTGAATGTTCATTGATATCATCTTTTTTAAGAAACAGTAACTTTGTAAGTGTGCTAAACAAGTAACACAGGTCAGCGTCCTAACAGTGCTGGTGAATTTATGTCTAAGGAGTTCGAGGAATCGCCGATTACATCATGCAATATGTGTGGATTGCATCAATCAGGACTTCAGGACCTAGAAGTGTCGTAGTATAAAGAGTAGTTTGTGAGATTTAACGGAGATTAACACACAAGTACAGGCCTTTCTGAAAACATTTCCAGAAAATTCAGGATACACGTCTTTTTTCGTGATATGCTGAATTAAAATACCAAGTTAGGTATTTAACCGACTTTACGTTTTGGAATTCGCACACATACGCAGATGTTCATACTCACACCTTTATTTTTGTTCTAAAATATTGTTCTTTGAAATTCTGGAAGTATTATTTCAGTCAGACTCTACCTTTACAAACTTTGGCCTACATATGGCTGGTGTTAAACAACAATTAATGTCCATTAAGACGTGTATTTCTGCTGAAACATCGAAATTGAATACAGCACCTCCTATACTTACGTAACAAAACAAAAAATGGGTAGAAAATGTCATGTTAAAGACCGATGATTAGGTCTTCTTTTTCTTACAGTCAAGCTTATTTAGTTATATATTTAAATTTGGAAGGAGGCTGTTTTCCTCTGAGTTAATTCTGTTAATATACTTTCAATCCATACTTGTTTGTATTTGTAAAATACTTGGCTTTGAATCCCTTATACAAATAGTTCTAGAATGTGAAAATACTATAAAACGTTTTAAAATTATTAGTGCTACTATAAATGTAAAATTCTCTTAAAACTATGTAGGCGTTAATTTATAGGAAACGAACATATAAACTCTCACGGATACAAAGTGGACATTTCATGTAGTATATAAGAACGGTTGCCACGTTACTTCAGCGGGGAGGTCCGAGGCTACAGGGTCGCTCTTAGGAGCTTTACACTGACAGTCACAGAAGCGTTACAGAACCAATGGCGCGAAATGCGACACCAGGCCCCAGTGTACAAGGGGGCATTAACCCATGTAGTGACCATGACCTCCCTTTTGATCAATTTTGCTAAAATTTACTACTGATCCATGAATTATTATTCAAACATCTCCAGTATGCAGTCGACATTTGTATTAGGTGGTTTCATAAGTAAGAATAGTTTTGTGTGTGTGTGTGTGTGTGTGTGTGTGTGTGTGTGTGTGTGTGTGTGTGTGTGTGTGTGTGTGTGTGTGTGTGTGTGTGTGTTTTGGGAAATTTATTGGGTTTCTTTGGCTTGGCAATGTTATTTACACGAGGCCAAGTCTATAATAGTGTTGAGTATATTGCGAGCATGTATTACTCGATAAAGCGTTGGGGCGTATTGAGCTTCAAGCGACCAGCGCTGTGATCCTCTCGTATCTGGTCGATCTTCTGTAATTTCCATAACGGTAAAATAAAAGAGAAAACCAACTACACCTTTGTTATTAAATGACTACCACAATTACGGGATGTGTACGGTAATACAGCTAATTTTCTAATGTAATCAATCTGTACAACGGGAATAATTTCTAAAAAGGTGATTTACTCAACTAGTAAATATATCATTAGCAAAGTTCCGACACTTAAAGATGTCTCACTGCCATTGTCTCTATTATCAACCTCGAGCTCCTTGTTTCAGTGACCCATCCCTTTTACCAATAAGTATCAGTTCTTTAAGTATTTAGTTAATGTAAATTTATATTGAGGAATTAATCCTTAAGAATTAATCCTTTTAAATACATTATTCCGGTATATGGGTTTGGTTAATTAGAGCCAACTGAAAAATTCAATGCAATGGCCGGGATTTGAACCACGGATCTACTGGTTTCCGTCCAGTCGCTCTGACCCTTGAGCTACCATGGTAATTATCGTATATTATTTTTTTAATGTAAATTTACATTAAGAAAATAATCTACGATAATAATCCTGGTAATTAAGTACTTACAATAGTAAGTCGCCACAAGTAGTTGTCTCAAATATGAGAACCTTAAGTGGTCCACTGGGAAATATAATGAGTCAATTGGAGAATTTAATGTCAGGAAGGCACGTTGACCATGGTAGCTCAAGGGTCAGAGCGATTGGACGGAAACCAGTAGATCCGTGGTTCAAATCCCGGCCATGGCATTGAATTTTTCAGTTGGCTCTAATTAATCAAACTTTAAGTATTTAGCTAAAACAACTGATATTAATGGAAACGTTTGCTTATGATATGATTTCAGGAAGTATATGGTCTAAGTTTCTGAAGCGTCATCAATCTGTACAAATACAAATAGGTCATAAACAACATGAATATATCACATTGTGAAGGTATACAAAGTTATATGTATATGATTTTAGACATTATAAAATACAATCGCTTATAACTTCATTAATGATGAATCTGAGTGAAAATATTAATAAAAATAACGACGATTTTAATGCCCTCTTCTTTCTCCTTGTCAGAATATTCAATCACGTTTTATATATCTCGCGCCTGCCGATGTATGACACGTTGCTGTCCAGAAGACATAATTATATCTGAACAGAGAGTACATATACTGGACTCGCCGTGTAAGTGTGATAAGTAGGGCCCGGATTTTGATGAAAAGTCATCCTTTTTCTGAGTAGTCACAGACGATGCTTATTTAAAATTAAGTGCATTCTGGAACAAATACGTTAGATATATATGGTTTTGTTTGTCATCAAAGTGCATCTTATTTTCAAAATTTTTATAATAATATTTAGATGCATTTCCGGTCATTTTCCTTTTTTTCACGAATCTATTGAACATGTTCATCTGTAGCACACATTGGGAAGGCCCGGATTCGATTCCCGTGGCAGACCTGACGTTGGGCTTTTTGGGTGGTTTTAAAATAATCTGTGATTAAAAGTTCATATCGTATAATCCAATATCGTGTCAGGAGAAAGCTTCAGAATTGATATATTTAATAGGCAGTGACATAGTGGTTTTCAAATAACATCTGTGGAAGTGGAGAGAAGTTTCTCAAAGTATAAAACAGTTTTAGCTGACAACCGCCGTTCCTTTACCTTTGATAACTTGAACATGTCCATGGTGGTGTACTGCAACGCTAAGTTTTGGCTAATGGGCACAGTAACTTATTTTTTCATATTCTATAAAACTGAAAATGTCCTGATGAGTTTTGAATTTATTTATTATTTAGTAGCATTAATGGCATTATTTACAAAGAAGGTTAATTTTAAAATGTTGTTATTCGAACCATATATTCATTATTTGTCTGTGACAGTTATTAATTTATTATTATGAAAGAAATTGTTAATTTTGTTAGATCATTTTTTTACAGTTTATGTGAATTTTTTATATTTTAGGGGCATTTTATAGCTCATTTTTAGAGAGTTTTAGGTCAACAACTTTCGGGCCCTACTTATAAGGGAATGAAGTTACCAAAATAAAAACAAAGTGAATCTGTGTACTCACATGACCTGTTGTACTCTTCTACAAACAATTATTGCTCTGTCTACTTCAAGATAAACATTATCTTATTGTAGTTACAAGGGAATACAGTAAACTTTAACTGATAGTCAAATGTTCTAAACTGCTTTATCTTATATAATGTACACATGACTTTCTCTACCCTTGTACAACCACTTATATCTCTACCTACTTTAAGATAAACATTATCTTATTGTAGTTACAAGGGAATACAGTAGCGTTTAACTGATAGTCAAATGTTTTGGTCGTTATGTGATGTATACATGACTTTCTCTACTCTTGTACAACCATTTATTGCTCTACCTACTTCAAGATAAAGATTATGTTATTGTAGATACAAGGGAATACAGTAGACTTTAAGTGATAGTCAAATGTTTTGGTCGTTATGTGATGTACACCTGACTTTCTCTACTCTTGTATAAACACTTATTGCTCTACTTCAAGATGAACATTATCTTATTGTAGTTACAAGGGAATACAGCAGACTTTAAGTCATAGTCATATGTTTCAAAGCTAGTTGCTGTGTGATTTTCAAACTCAGTGGTCAAGAGATAAGCAAATATTAAATATCCAGCACAAATCTCACTGGGATCCAACCCAAGTCGCCTTGGTGAGAGTTGAGAGGTCTAACCATTCAGCTACAGGGGCCGCCTATTACTATGTCTTACGGTCGAATTTAAGTTATTTTAGTATCCTGGCAAAAGAAACATCCACAAAATGTGCACCAACACCTAAAATATCTAGAAATTCTTAATTCGGCATGAAATGGATAATTCCCAGGTTTTATGAGATATCACCTGTCAAAAAAATGCATTTGTATATATTTTTCAACACTAATTCTAACATACATACAAGTAGAGTAATGAGGCGGTTGGCAGATTTAACGGAGATTAACACACAAGTACAGGCCTTTCTGAAAACATTTCCAGAAAATTCAGGATACACGTCTTTTTTCGTGATATGCTGAATTAAAATACCAAGTTAGGTATTTAACCGACTTTACGTTTTGGAATTCGCACACATACGCAGATGTTCATACTCACACCTTTATTTTTGTTCTAAAATATTGTTCTTTGAAATTCTGGAAGTATTATTTCAGTCAGACTCTACCTTTACAAACTTTGGCCTACATATGGCTGGTGTTAAACAACAATTAATGTCCATTAAGACGTGTATTTCTGCTGAAACATCGAAATTGAATACAGCACCTCCTATACTTACGTAACAAAACAAAAAATGGGTAGAAAATGTCATGTTAAAGACCGATGATTAGGTCTTCTTTTTCTTACAGTCAAGCTTATTTAGTTATATATTTAAATTTGGAAGGAGGCTGTTTTCCTCTGAGTTAATTCTGTTAATATACTTTCAATCCATACTTGTTTGTATTTGTAAAATACTTGGCTTTGAATCCCTTATACAAATAGTTCTAGAATGTGAAAATACTATAAAACGTTTTAAAATTATTAGTGCTATTATAAATGTAAAATTCTCTTAAAACTATGTAGGCGTTAATTTATAGGAAACGAACATATAAACTCTCACGGATACAAAGTGGACATTTCATGTAGTATATAAGAACGGTTGCCACGTTACTTCAGCGGGGAGGTCCGAGGCTACAGGGTCGCTCTTAGGAGCTTTACACTGACAGTCACAGAAGCGTTACAGAACCAATGGCGCGAAATGCGACACCAGGCCCCAGTGTACAAGGGGGCATTAACCCATGTAGTGACCATGACCTCCCTTTTGATCAATTTTGCTAAAATTTACTACTGATCCATGAATTATTATTCAAACATCTCCAGTATGCAGTCGACATTTGTATTAGGTGGTTTCATAAGTAAGAATAGTTTTGTGTGTGTGTGTGTGTGTGTGTGTGTGTGTGTGTGTGTGTGTGTGTGTGTGTGTGTGTGTGTGTGTGTGTGTTTTGGGAAATTTATTGGGTTTCTTTGGCTTGGCAATGTTATTTACACGAGGCCAAGTCTACAATAGTGTTGAGTATATTGCGAGCATGTATTACTCGATAAAGCGTTGGGGCGTATTGAGCTTCAAGCGACCAGCGCTGTGATCCTCTCGTATCTGGTCGATCTTCTGTAATTTCCATAACGGTAAAATAAAAGAGAAAACCAACTACACTTTTGTTATTAAATGACTACCACAATTACGGGATGTGTACGGTAATACAGCTAATGTTCTAATGTAATCAATCTGTACAACGGGAATAATTTCTAAACAGGTGATTTACTCAACTAGTAAATATATCATTAGCAAAGTTTATAAAATACAATCGCTCATAACTTCATTAATGATGAATCTGAATGAAAATATTAATAAAAATAACGACGATTTTAATGCCCTCTTCTTTCTCCTTGTCAGAATATTCAATCACGTTTTATATATCTCGCGCCTGCCGATGTATGACACGTTGCTGTCCAGAAGACTTAATTATATCTGAACAGAGAGTACATATACTGGACTCGCCGTGTAAGTGTGATAAGTAGGGCCCGGATTTTGATGAAAAGTCATCCTTTTTCTGAGTAGTCACAGACGATGCTTATTTAAAATTAAGTGCATTCTGGAACAAATACGTTAGATATATATGGTTCTGTAGGTCATCAAAGTGCATCTTATTTTCAAAATTTTTATAATAACATTTAGATGCATTTCCGGTCATTTTCCTTTTTTTTCACGAATCTATTGGACATTTTCATCTGTAGCCCACATTGGGGAGGCCCGGATTCGATTCTCGTGGCAGACCTGACCCTGACCCCTTACTTTGGGCTTTTTGGGTGGTTTTAAAATAATCTGTGATTAAAAGTTCATATCGTGTAATCCAATATCGTGTC
This sequence comes from Mantis religiosa, assembly GCA_030765055.1. Classification (NCBI taxonomy): domain Eukaryota; kingdom Metazoa; phylum Arthropoda; class Insecta; order Mantodea; family Mantidae; genus Mantis; species Mantis religiosa. The sequence continues at coordinate 2,633,268 of JAUKNK010000076.1, read as the reverse complement.
AGGAGAAAGCTTCAGAACTGATATATTTAATAGGCAGTGACATAGTGGTTTTCAAGTAACATCTGTGGAAGTGGAGAGAAGTTTCTCAAAGTATAAAACAGTTTTAGCTGACAGCCGCCGTTCCTTTACTTTTGATAACTTGAAGATGACCATGGTGGTGTACTGCAACGCTAAGTTTTGGCTAATGGGTACAGTAACTTATTTTTTTCATATTTTATAAAATTGAAAATGACCTGCTGAATCTATAATTTATTATTTAGTAGCAATATTTGTATTATTTACTAAGAAAGTTAATTTTAAAAAGTGGTTATTTGAACCATATATTCATTATTTATCTGTTTCAGCTATTAATGTATTATTATGAAAGAAATTGTTAATTCTTAGGTCATTTTTTAATATTTTAAGGACATTTTATAGCTCATTTTTAGAGAACTTTTTAGGTCAGCAACTTCCGGGCGCTACTGAGAACATACAAAATGATTATCGATTGCCATAGATCAATTAGCTCATTGGTTCTCTCACTGGCGCATTTCCCTCAATACTAACAAGACAGAGGTTAAGATCTTCTCTTTACGACCTTATAGGGATCCTCCTTCACTACAGCTGCTGGGGGAACCGCTCTCCTGGTTACCAACCAATGTGCCCGTGAAATATCTTGGGGTGTTATTGGACACTCGACTCACTTGGAACACCCACATCTGTCGGTCTGTCACGCTTGCGTTTGCCCGGCTATCAAAACTGTACCCTTTACTCAACAGGCGCACTTCACTTGGTTATGAATCCTCCCTGCTTCTTTACACATCTCTAGTCCGTCCCATTTTTACCTATGCAGCTCCAGTCTGGGGTGGCACCAGTAAGACTAATCTCCGCCGACTGCAGGTACTACAAAACAGGGTGCTTCGTACAGTTACAAACGCGCCATGGTTCATCCGAAACCAACAACTACATCATGAGTTTGGTCTTCTACCCGTTCACCAATACATCCGACGCCTGGCACGTCCATTCTTTTACCATCTTCAGGAGGTCCCTGGAGCTGTTACCTACAATCTCGGTGCTCGCACTCGCCAACCAGCTCGCCTGAAGCGCAGACTGCCCCAAGATCTTCTCCTGAGTGACGTCTCCTGCACATATGCCTCAGACAAGTGATTACTACTATCAGACTTTAAGTTCTCAATTTGTGTTAGTTATCCTTCATATTTAGTTAGAGGAGTCGTTCACGGCTACCTCCATTGTTCTGTGTCCTGCTCCTATGTATCTTATAACAAACATCTGTAAAGCATAATTGCTGATCGATGGATAATGAATTAACAAAAAAAAAAAAAAAAAAAAAATGATTATCGCACAATCTGAACCTTAAAACATTGAACTGGAGAGCAGTTCGCTTACGTAGCTAAGTTCATATGCACACAAAACAAAATGATTCAAATTAGATGCTTTCTACGAAATAAGCTGAAACAATAGTGACGTTTCAACGATTTGTGAATATAGTTTCTATTTTAATGATGCCATATTTGTATACTGTCTGTAATGAACTTTAAACCAATTTTTGCTTCTTAAAGTACTTAATAAATACGGAAGATATGAATGTGTAGTTATGAAGCATTTTTACACCATAAATTTAATGAACTAGTGCTGTGGATTGCGCGCAGAAATTTGCAGCAACAATATCCCTTCTTTCAAGCAGAAATTTGCTACCATCATTGGTTCTCCTATATTTGAATCCAAGATATTTCAGATTATGCATAGAAGATACAGAATCCGTATAGTCCATTCCCCCCCCCCCCCATTAAATTGGTCAGCCCTCATTAAATTGGTGATGAGTGTCACAAATTTATCTGCACAGAACATGTAAGGGCAAAAGTATTGTACAATGAGTGTTCATCATTTCAAGTGGAGAATGTGTAGAAGTTTATTTATAAGAGGAATTTTTATAAAGTGATAATGCATATAGTGGGTGAGAGGAGCCGAATATCGTATAGTTTTCTTTAAAGTGGCTTATATAATATTTTATTTTGCCATTATATGTCAAGAAACCTCATTAGCTGCTTCAATCCGGTTTCTTAATTCAGGGAGTTCAGCTGGTAGCAGAGGCACGTACACACGATCCTTGATGAAGTCCCAAAGGTAAAAATCGCATGGCGTTAGGTCAGGAGAACGTGGAGGCCAAGCATAGCAAGCCCTATCATTGGTGCTCTTGCGGTCTATCCAGTGCTCAGGTACAGTGACGTTCAACCAATCGCGTACTTCGTTATGCCAGTGAGGTGGCGTACTATCTTGCTGGAAAATGAAGTTCTCTGGCTCATTTTCTTCCAACTGAGGGAAGAGCCATTGCTCTAGTGTATCAAGGTAAGAAGTGCCAGTTACAGTAGGTTCACCAAAAAAGAAAGGCCCATAAACTTTTCGCCGGAATATGGCACAAAAAACATTCACTTTAGGGGAATGTCGTTGCATATGTACCATCTCATGAGGACTTTCTGAGCTCCAGATGCGCACATTATGAGTGTTAACTTGTCCACTAAGGTGAACGGTCTATTCATCACTGAAGACAACACGATCCATAAAATCGTCATCATCATGAAACAGCATGTCGTTTGCGAAGTTGGCACGTAATCCGTGGTCTGTCGGCTTTAGAGCCTGTAATAAGTATAAACGGTAAGGACGTAGCCGTAAGCGTTTTCTTACAACTTTCCAAGCAGTCGACACAGGAACTTGTAATTCACGACTAGCCTTCCGGACTGATTTCTTTGAGCTACGAGTGAACGACTCTCTCACTCGCTCAACAGTCTCTTCACTTACTCTTGGTCGTCCCGCGCTCTTCCCTTTACAGAGGCAGCCGGTATCTTCAAACTTATGATACCATCAACGAATGTTATCATTAGAAGGATCACAACCGAAGTTAAGCACGTTGCACAGTAAATACAGATTTGGTCTTTGCAAACTGCAAAACCCAAAACGCTTTCTGTTTACTAGTCGCCATCTTTGCTACTACCGCTATCTAGCGGATTGCGGCAGAAACATTGCACGCACATGCGCACTGGTGCAAACAAACAAAACTGTTTGAGTTGTTTTTCAGTTGACAGATCATTTATAACTGTAAGTTGAATGTAATACATATTATAAAGAGCTAAAACCCCGATATACATTTATATACATCCTGTATAATGTTTTTTCTAGAGGTGATACCATGCGAGGGTTAAATTCGAAATTTTATATTTAACGATTTCTTTAATTATACACGCGTGCAGAGCTTTTCCTAAAATGCTGACCTGTAAAGTGTATTCCCAGTGAAATATCACTACCGAATCTTTGGGTAAAATGTAAGTGGCAGAGCACCGGGTAGCGTTGCCACGACGACATGGGTTAAGAAGCACTTTCCCAACGTAAACAATTTGTTGACTCAAGTTGGTCCAGACGTTATCTTAATGGTAAAATCTTACATCTGCTGCAGCTGTTTCGTGCTTTCTGGAGTGGATCGTCTATTTTACCTCTTACACAGATAAGGTCCAGCAAAAGTTTTATAATTGTCTGTGTAGGTTAAACCGCAGTGAAGTGATGCAGATATACTTGAAGGCTTAGAAGAAAAGACGTGATTGGCCCCGTAGCTCAGTCGGTAGAGCACGTGCTAGGGGTCCCGGGTTCGATTCCCGGCGGTGGGGCTGTGGGTTTGTCTCCGACCAAGATAATTCCTCAAACTTCACAGAGTCTGGAAGTATGAATGTGAGTGAGAATGTGTGTGATCTAATGATTAAAACCCAACAAATACGAGTTAACACCTTCGGAGATGATATCGAAGTGAGAGAAGGTTATTTCCAGCAAGATGGAGCAACGTGCCATACATTTAATGACACCCTGGAACTTGTATCCAGTTTCTTTGATAATCGAATAATCTCAAATGGTCTGTGACGCCCCATATCCCCAGAGCTAACCTCACCCGATTTTTTCTTGTGGGATATCTAAAAAATAGAGTATACAAGAATAGGCCACGGACAATTGATGTTCTCAAGGAATCCATTCGAAGCGAAATAAATAACATTGGCAAGGATACTCTCCGTAAAACTTGAGAGAACATGGTGAGACGTGTGCAAACATGTACAGATGCTGGAGGACACTTCCGACATTTTCTTGAGACGACTGCAAACATGTATAGATGCTGGTGGAGGACACTTCCAACATTTTCTCTGAGATGTAAATAGTGTAATGTATTCCCCCATTTGTGTATTATATTCTCCCAAAGTTGCACGTGTGTCCTGTTATTGGTTCAAAAAGTTATGACGTATTGAAATGGTGCAGTTTTATATGGATCTCACTATATTTTCATGACAAATGTATTTCTAGAATTTTCTATCAATATCCTTAGAAGTTCTGTTCATTCTGGATAGGTCTTGTATAAGTGATATACTGTAAGAGACTGTATGTCATGCTGGTTTAAAGCGAACAAATTATCTGTGAATCTAGACAAAACAAAAGTGATCAAATTTATAACCTGTCGTACGTCACATACTAAAATAGAAATCGGGATTAATGATATGTTATTAGAAGAAATTGACAGCATAAAATTTCTGCGCCTTCAAGTAGACAGATGTTTAGATTGGAAAGCTCACATAAATTATATCTTACCTAAACTCAGCTCTGCCTGTTATGCTATCCAAGAGCTGGTTAATGTGAGTTCTATTGACACACTTAAATTAATATATTATGCATACTTTAACTCTATTCAGGAATACGGAATATTCTTTTGGGGCAACTCAGTAGAAAGTAAAAAAATATTTCTTATGCAAAAGAGGGTTATAAGAACCATTACTAACACCCACACCAGATGCTCCTGTAAAGATCTTTTTACAAGGTTGAAGATATTAACACTTCCTTGCATGTATACATTCTCGATCCTAAAATTCTTTGTATGCAGTCGTGCCTTATTTGGAACAAATAATGTAATTCACAAAATAAACACTAGACAAAAGTATAATATCCATTATCCCAGTGCTAAACTTTCTTGCTTCCAGAAAGGTGTGTATTATGAAACTATCAAAATATTGGCGCACTTCCTAATGTTCTTAAAAAAAAGTTGATAATTACGGGACTTTTAAAAAAGCTGTTAGAGAGTACCTTTGCTCAAAATCTGTTTATTCTGTACAAGATTATCTGAATGACAAATTATCCTGATAATGCTACTGTAGCTCTATAAGTAGTATCTAACTATTCCAATGACAAATCATTACTTATAAATATTTGATGCAAGTTGAAAGTTTATTTTTAATGTATATGTATTTAATAAATAACAAGAATGGTATCCGTTGCAAAAAGGTTGAGACGTACTGCCATAAGCCAAGTGAAAGCTGGTTTAAAAAGTGTTTCATTTTGTATCATATATAATTATCCCTGCTTTGTTTTCCTCAATGTTCATATTGCCTGTATACTATAATATGTCTTATGTTAACTTTTGTACACACACACACATATATATATATATATATATATATGCTATTAAACTTTATACCTCTAGACATGTTGAGTGTTCACAGCTTTTTCTGGCTACAAGCGAACCTACTGAACGCAAATCAATCCAATCCAATCTATAACATCTTATTTCTCAGAAAATATAGATCTTGTTTAAAAAAACACTTTATTTCACTCCTTTTATTGGTGGATTTAACAATTTCTGAGAAATTCCTTGTTACTGGTCTGAGTTTTCCAGGACAAACCCTTATTTTAAAATATGAAATCGTTATTCGCCCCCCCCCCAATCTCTCTCTATTTTTCGACCATGCAAAGAGAAGAATTTCAAAAGCATCACGTAGTGACCGACCAGATTTTAAATTATTTTTTTATTAAGATATCTTAGGTGAGAAGCTACTGCTATCTTCACAATGCTATTTCCATGCTTTTTGCGTGCACATTACTAAACATGAAAATTTTCAGGCATGTTCTTAAAACATTTATCTTTAATAATACCTATTATTATTTGAAAATGTTGCACTGGTAATTGGCTATAATTTTTTAGTTTTTGTAAGAAAAAAAGCACTGAAATTTCAGAAAAAAAATTTTAAACAATTATTATGAATCTCTGAGAAAAATCCCTTCTGATTATTATTCTTATGAGTCTGCTTAATACACACAAAACGTTCATATGTTTTGGTTTTAGTTTTTTTTTTAAAAAAACTGTACTGGAACCTGAAAAAATGTGAAACTGAGAAAAACAGCTTTAAAGTTTATATATTGATTACTGACTTCTCACATGAGTCAGAGCATTCCTGCTGCCTAGTCTTGGCCCTCTGTATTCTCACTTGTTCTTTTCAAGTTCCTCTTCATTTGTCTCGCCTTATTGACCAGTTCTTCAACCATTTTATCTGCTTTCAGGACTCGCAGCTCATCAATTTCTGTATATGACTTCTATCATGTATTGTGTGAACTGGTTTCATTGTCTATTGCACCTATATTTACATTTTCTACATTTTTTTCCATGTTTAGTAAAACGATTGCCTATAAGCTTTCTCTTTCGAAATGCTTTTGGCCTACACATATCATATATTCACCAATAACTAGTACAAAATATTATTGAAAACAAATAACTGTTCATATCCATAGCCGAAGACAAAAGAAGAACTACCATCATTGGAGATTACAGTGGTACAAACAGAAAGCTTGAAAGATCCCTTAAAGTACGCGCATGTTTTCTTGAGCGCTAGATTTACGGTGTTGTGCGGGCAGATGGGAAGAAGCGACAGCTAACGCTCTTTTGTTTCTGCAGTGTGGTCAACCTTGGAAAACACAGCTCAGCAAAATAGCGTGTAAGATAAGCGAAGATATCACAAGTAACGTTGCATCCTCTGAAAACATTCCTTAGTTTTGCCCACGCCAGCTCAATTGCATTCAGATCACAGTAATACGGAGGTAGACAAATAATAATGTGTCCCCTTTCGAGAGCCATAACATCCACAAATGTTGATACAAATATAAATCATTTTCAACTAAATGTTAACCACCACACTCGGAACAAGGGTAAACTGACAATTCGAGCGCAACAAACGAGCATTTATGAAGGAAGCTTTAACTACAAAGGGATAATGTTATATAATAAACTTCCAAATTTATTTAAGCAAGCCGCATCATTCAAACAGTTTAAGAATAGGGTTAAGACATTTTTGCATGCACACTGTTTTATACGGTTAATGAATTTTTAGAACTATAACCATGTAAATGAGCACTGGGAGCATAGTAAATTCACAAACCTGTAGTATTCATATTATGACATTTCTTGTAGTAAATTAGTCTATGCAAATACCACATGAAACCATAGAATAGCTCCTTACTCTGTATATATTGTATGTAATCAATTTGACTTCATGTATATACTGTATCTATACATTTTGACGTGTCTCATAACATGTATATGTTGCCAAGGACGAACTAAAATTCTAATTCTATCATGTTAGCTAATTATCCTCGAAATTGATCAAAACGGAATATGACGGACATGATAAAGCTTAGCGTATTAGACACTAGAAGTCAGTGTATAGCACATTTCAAATGTCAAAGTTGTCATCTATGTTTACAGAGTTAAACGAAACTTACCGAATGAGGACTTGGAACCCAATCGCTCTTCTTATCGCGCCATTACTGTACAAAAGCAAGGCTTAGTTCAGAATTATCTGTTCAGCATTACAGAAGTTATGATCGATTTTCTGAAAGCTTACAAAAAGGGGCGTGGCAAAAACTTAACACCCACTAATATATTAATATATTTAGCAAATTAGGTATGAAATATTGCTCCAATGAACTTTTTAACTATATATTTGTAATCTACAGGGATGACATTATAATAAAAAAAGTAAATTTTAACGCCAAGTGCAGTAACTTCTCACTTTAAAACTAGAGGGACCGGACCCGTCATTTTGATGGATGCGCTGCTTTAGAAGACTTATTTCTTGTTTTTTTTTTTCTCGACTTCCCATGTTCTACTACTTTTAATAAATACTTATGACAAACACATCCACAAAGAACTAAGCATTTTGGACCTTTCTAAAAACTGGTACAAACAACTCCTACTAGAAGGACCGCCATCCGTTATTTTGACGGGTACGGAAGCGTAAACAAGCCTTCGGATCTGTCCACATCTGTTGTTTACCTTCCTGATTGGTTTATGGCACTCTGCAGACCCTTTGTCGCTGAGCAAGAAAGCTTCATTGCCCAAGTGGCTCAATTCGTGCTACCACTTATGAATTTACGAGGTGTTGGAGCAAAAAACTTTCCGCTTAAGTTGTTATGTTCGAATACCTGGGGACCACTATTTTTCAGGAATACAAAGAGCAGAAACAAATTCGCCGAAATTTTGTGGTTTATGCGATTTTATGACAAGTACACACGTTCCCAAAGACTAAATACAGAGCGCTTTGCCGCTGCTACTCATGTCTGGAATCCTTTTATTGCCAATTCCTTGCAGTGATACATTCCAAGTGAAAATATCACTCTGCATGAGCAATTGTTTCCTTGCAAGGCTAGATGCCCTTTCTTTCAATATATGAGCAATAAACCGGACAAATTTGGAATAAGGTTTTGGCTTACAGTTGATGCAGATTCAAAGTATCTGGTGAATGGTTTTCCACACCTGGGCAAAGACGATCAGCGCCCGACAGGTGTTCCTCTTGCAGAGCATGTTGTAATGCGTCTTATACCACCCTTTGTTTTTTGCAGGAAGAAGTATTACATGTGACAATTTTTCCATAACCAAATACCTTGCAGAAAGTTTGAAGAGTGTGGGCACAGTAAAGAAATGTAGAAGGGAAATCCCCCAATCAGCACAAAACTGCTGCAGTACTTTTGCACATAACTGTACTTTATAAGTCAGTGACATAACTCTGACATGCTATCAGGGGAAAAAGGAACAAAAATGTGCTTCTTTTGAGTTCAATGCATGACACAGTTACTATCAATAAACATCCTAAAAAGCTACCAGAATCAGTGGCTACTGCAATAACACCAAGTACGGCGTTGACGTCGTCGATCAAAAGGTAGCCAATGCATGTTTTTTTTTTCAATGTGTTGGTCTTGGCAGCTATTAATGCATGGGTACTCTATAAGGAAGTAACAGGTGAAAAAGTAAGCAGACGTCAGTTCATATGCAACTTAGCGGCAAGTACGTTTGTGGTCCATTGTTTAGGCAACTCTGAATACACGTGTGTTAGGTGCTACCATGCTGCAGTTCGCTTTGAATGAGCGAAATCAGGTTTATAAGTGTTTTTCTACTATATACTGTGGTATTCAAAATTTTATGTTGAAACACGCGTGTTTGCTAAGGGAAGTTATCCATTTTACATTTGGTTATCGCCTATATTTGGATTAATTTTTAGGCTTAAAATGTTCATTTTAGAATAGAATTCTTTGATATATATATATATATATATATATATATTTCTTTTCCCTATTTAACCGTTTTTTTATTGTTTCCGTTTATTTTCCTATCTGTTTTCTTTACTTTTATACGTATAGACTATACACATAAACACCCATGCCCAAGGCGGGACTCGAACCCGCGACCCTCTATGCGGTGGAACGCTAGAGGCATACGTTCTAACGACCATGACTACGAGGGCCGGCATTTTTCAGGCAAAAGTAAAATTACATACTGGTAAAATGTATAAATAATATTAAATAAACTGGTATGCATTCAAATTTGATTACCATTTTAAAAAAGCGCAGATAAAACTGCACCCGTCAAAATGACGGGCTGGTCGTTCTCGGTAGACCATACTCGCCGGTCCTTCTAGTGTTAAAGAAATGCTATTTTAATAAGAATGCTTAAAGTTATTTTTGGAAAAGCGTGAAGAGTATTGTAACAGGAGCGTTGGAGCACCCTGTAACCCGCTGGGAACGGAGGGTAGGGGAGGACCGCGTTAGCCACACCTCTCCCTCGTTTGTCTTATAGTGGTGACAGCCAGTGGTCGGAAAGAAACATAATTGTGCGTCTGTTTCCCTTCCACCTGTTTCTCGATCTTTCGTTTACTGGAACAGTCTCCTGGTCACTAGAAACCGGCGATATTCCGATATAAAGAGGGTTACAGACAGACAGAGTTAGTCAGTCAGTTGTTGTGCTGTGTTGACTTGGTCGGTCAGTTAGTGAGACAGTTGCAGTTCTTGGTGTAAGAGTTAGTCAGTGACGTGTTAATGAACGAGAAGATTGTGCAACGGAAGACTGTACGAACCGTGTATGAGTATCGGAGTTGATGTAATCGCGAGTACAAGGAAATTGTAACGGACGAACTGGTAAATTGTAATTGTGTGCAGCAAGTAATTTTGTGTAATTGGCAAGAGTTAAACTGTAAGTCGGTAGAAATAAAGAACATTGTTGAGTGGTGTAATCGGACTTTTTATTCCACGAACCCACAAAGTCACAGTATTTTATACTGTAGTGACTTTACATGTACAGTTCTCTGTATATGTAAAACGCGTTGCAAAATACAATGACATTGGGTACGTCAATACAAATATTTAGAACAATACAAATAATATAAGTATAAAAATAAAAAAATAAGTTGCATCAAGTGTAATTAATAAGATCTAAGCATGAACTCATAAATATATATAGTTGCATGGCTCTACAACTACACAGCATTTAAAATGCATCACAAATATATACAATTATATGGCCAGCTACAGTGTATCTAGAAATTCACCTATATCATAATATGAATCACTTAATAAAATTTCTTTCAACGATAGTTTGAAACACCTCATGGATTTTATGTTTTTCAGATTGGCCGGTAGTTTATTATACAGAGTGACTGCTGAATATCTAACTCCTTTGGAATAAAGTGTAGTTCTATGTGTTATTGTTCTTAAGTCTGTTTTACCTCTGGTGTTATGATGATGTATTTGATTATTTGTGGTGAAATTTTCAAGGTTTTTTTTGTATAACATAGCAAACAGTATATATACAGACTGGGCAGAGTTAAGATTTTCAATTCCTTAAAGAAGTTCCTGCAGGAGTCATATTTTTTTCCTGACATTAGGCATCTAACAATCCTTTTTTGTACTTTAAAAACCAAGTGACTGTCTTTACTATCCCCCCAAAACATAATGCCATACCTCATTAGATTTTCTGCATATGCAAAATATAAGGTTCTCATGTCACTTGCATACAACTCATTTTTTATTACTCTTAATGAGAAGTAGAATTTATTTAACTTTATTACTAGATATTTTATGTGTGCTTCCCAGTCTAAATGCTGATCTATCCATACTCCCAGAAAATTTGCTTCTGTCTTATAAGAAACACATGCACCATACAACTTGATGTCAGGTTTGTCAACATTTTTATTTTGTTTGTGACGAAATGATATTGCTGAAGATTTGTTTGTATTAATAATCAATTTATTTTCAGCAAACCAAGTTTCAATTTTACTGGTTATGTGTTTTGCATTTTCATTTCCCTTTATTATAACATTTGTGTCGTCAGCAAACATAGTTACTCGAGTTGGATTTAAATAATTTGGGAAGTCGTTTATGAATATTAAAAAGAGGACGGGTCCTAGTATGGATCCCTGGGGAACTCCATATTTAATTTTTTTCCATTTTTGAATAGTGATTACGTACGACATTCCGCTCATCAACATTTGTGATTTCCACCATCTGTTTCCGATTTTTTAAATATGATTGGAACCAATCCCATACTATTCCCCTTATCCCATAATAGTACAGCTTTTGTAACAGAATTTCATGATGAATCATGTCGAATGCCTTGGTTAGATCTATTAGTAAGCCTGTACAGTTATTATCATTGTCAATAGCCTCCAATATATGATCTGTAAACTCAAAAATTGCTGATGTTGTGGATTTTCCTTTACAGAACCCATTTTGTGCAGGGTTAACTACATTATGCTTCTCCAAAAACGAACTAAATCTTACTAGCATAGCTTTTTCTACAATTTTGGATAAGGCTGGTAAAATCGATATAGGCCTGTAGTTTTCGACTTTTTCTCTATCACCTTTTTTGAAAACTGGTTTTACTTTGGCAATTTTAAGTATATCTGGAAATTGTCCGGCTTCAAAAGATTTATTAATTAAATAACTTAGTACTTTATCCAAAACACTACTGCAGTATTTGAACACTGTTATAGGTACCTGATCATGTCCTTCACTTGGTTTATTTTTTAGAGATTTCAGTGTTGTATTAATTTCTGCCTCTGTCACCGGTGTTAGAAACATACACATTCCAACTGAGTTTATGTGCTCAATATTTAAATTACAAGGCTGATTCCCAACTAATCTCTCCACCATCTCGCTATAGTAAGTTTGAAATACGTTGGCTATTACTTGAGGATCTTCAGGCAGTGAACCATTTGGTAATCTAATAGATATGTTCTTAATCCCATTACTTTGCTTTAAATGCTTTTTAGTTATACTCCACATGGCTTTTTGTTTATTCTCAGCATTATTGATAAATTCACTATTATACTGCTTTTTTGCTTGTATGAAAACTTTATTATATATCTCTTTATATTTCTTAAAGTATTGTTCTAAGCCCGGATCAGTACCCCTTTTCCTTAAAGAATTCAAAAATCTTAACCTTGTCCCAGATTTCAAAATACCATTTGTTACCCAGTTCTTTTTATGTTCCCCTAGCTTTCGCAGTTTCATTGGCATTACTATATCCATGTGGTATTTCAATCTATTTATGAATGATTCATACATAACATTGATATCATTTGTTGCATATATAGGGCTCCAATCTTCTGTTTCAAGTCTGGCCTTTAGATCTGCTAAGCTATGCTTATTTATATTTCTACTATATTGTTTTAACAAAGGCTGTTTAGTGTTTCTGTTTATGGTAGTATAATCATTTAAGGTAGCTGATAATGCATAGTGATCAGAAAAACCTGTATCAATAATTTGTATGACAGAATTAGTAAAATCATTGGGTATTAAAATCTGGTCTAAAATTGTGGCTGAATGTATTGTTACTCTAGTTGGTTTACTCAAGGTAGGATGAAGGGAACATAGCGTCAGTAAATCTGTTAATCGACTATCTAATTTTTTACCAAAATCAAAATTTTAGTCCCCTATTATGACGATATTCTTGCTCGACCCAATGGCTTGTACTACTTCCTCTAAACTTTGCACAGAATAATTGATATCCCCTATAGTAGATCGATATATGCAAACTAACACACACTGATATGTAGGTAATTCAACTATACTTGCTTCAAAATCTAACTCCTTATTTAAGTGATTAAATCGATGGATTTGTTTCGACTTGGTATGTGAAATGGTAACAGTAAGAGCTTCAAATATCTCTGCAAAACACTGTAGTCACGTGGAAATTCTTTTGCAGCCTTCATACGTGGCTAATGAAATACTATTGAAAATAAAATACATGCCTCAATTTAACCAGTTACCAGTAGAGACAACTGAGAAATACTTCATAGCCAGGTTAACATCAGTAGCAGCCTACAGCTTGGAGCTAACTTGAAAATTCCTCACAATTAGAAACTTGAAATGAAGGCTACATTAGGATTAGGATTATAATGGAGGGGAATCAGCACCAAAACTTGTGGTTTATTGTACCTATGCCCGTGTGGCACCTCCAGGAGAAAGTATGATGTGAGAGGAGACAGAGGGCAGTCAACCCAAGTAGTCATGACAGCACTGAGACACCTGCCAACACTTCCATCCTGAAAGAGACCACTGGATGAAAGATGATGTGAAATGATAATGGAAATGAAATGGATGGTCAGGAAATTTGGGGAATGTAATTATCTACACAGCATTTGCCTGGTGGCCCGGGAAAACCCTGAAAAATCCCATGGGCCAGGTAGGTCGCCCACATGAATTGAACCCAGGCCTCCTGAATGGGAGCCACAGACTAAACCGCTAAGCCATCCCACTCGGTGGAGGCTACATACTGAAGGGGCCTTTCAGACCTGGTGCCTGAATTGGTCAGGGAATCCTTCATTGAAGAAGCAAAGTATCAACTAGTGCTGACATCCACCATGCAGTATGACACTTTCCTTTAGTATTTGTGGTAAAAGAATAATCTTATTGCGATCAGATTTTATTCCACTGAAGCTATGACCAGCAAGAATTGGAGTAACACTAACTGTGAATTAAGACACACACATGCTTTGTGATTCGTGGGTTTCACTATTAAGTATGTATACAAAAGAGCACAATGTGGAATGAAATGTGTAGTGTGCAACGCCCACTTTTACTATATATGCACTGCAGGTGGTGACACTGATGATGCATGAGATGAAGATGGAGCACTGGTGGTATGAGATGGCAGGGGAAACCAAAGATCCCGGAGAAAACCCACACCAGTGCAGTGTTTTCCACCACAAATCTCACTTTGTGGTCGCCTAGAATCGAACCCGGGCTACCTTGGTAAGAGCCAAGTGGTTTAACCACTCAGCCACGGTGCTGCCTATCAGAACATGATGCATATGTAAGTGGTAAAGGATTCAGTGCAGTAAATATTACTCTTTTACATGCACAAGGAAAAAATCAATAGTTAAGCTTTGCAGTGATAAAAATTGAAAAAAACAATAAATATATATTGAACATTTTTTTCTTATTAATTACCTATATCTACACAAATAATGTATGAAATATTAAATTAAGGTAGATCAAGAGGCTTAAGACAAGCCAGGTAATTACAGTCCTCCACAGGAGAGAAAGTCTCTAGGCCCTGAGATACATGGGGACTGCAGAAGGTTCCCACACCCTCCCTGGGCAGGTTTATGACAACCCATGAGAGTATACTTAGTCCATTAAAAAACATTCTGATGGCTTCTACTTTTGTGAGTAAATCTTCTCAGTTTTAGTGTACAGAGTGAACAGGGCACATGTTTTTTAATGGTTCTGCTCCTTGTGTAGCATTTGTTCTCTGTCACACATTCGCCATCCGTGTCCCACTGTGTAAGGTTAGCATTGCTGGACAATATTGTAAATTTGTCAGTTGAACCACATAGTATCGCAAGTGTAACATGCATGAACATGGGAATGCAAGGTTATATATACAACTTCCAACTTAGGGTTGACAGAAGAGCAGTCAAAAAATGCGGGAAATCACTAAGGGCTAATATTGGTACCCTGGCAGAGCAAATAAATCAGTGAGTCTTCTCTTGTGAATTTATAGCCCTTGATGAGCTTTGGCCTCCTGCAGGATCTTTCTCCAAACATCTCTATCTTCAACTTTACCTTTCCACCCATCTTGTTTTTGGCCACCCTGTTTCTCCTTCTAGAAAACAACCTTCCTTTCAATATTCTTTTTGGAAATAAGACCTGAGGCTTTCTTTTTGGGATTCTGTCTTTTTTCATTCTCTCAATATGCCCTAGACATCTTATCCATTGTGCCTTTATAAGTCTCACAATATCTTAGTTGTTGATTAATTCATCTAACTCATAGCTGTTCCTACTTCTCCATTGTTCTTATCCTTTACTACTCCAAAAATTTTTCTTAATATTTTTCTTTCAGATCTCTGTAGCATTTCTTAATCTGTATTGTGTTATTTGTGTCCATGTTTCTGCACCATATGCTACTATTGGTCTTATTAATGTTTTATATATTTTATATTTAGTCCCTCTGCTAATGAATCTAGTTTTTAATATTTGTAAGTTAGCATAATAAGCTGCATTCCCCCTTTGTATTCTTTCATACAGTCCTTTAAATTATTATCATTATTTACAAGAGCTACTAAATATAGAAACTGGGATACTCCTTCAATTGTTTTTTCTCCTGCTACTAGGATTGTGATTGTTCATTTATAAACTTGCAACAATGTTCTTTGATCTCTTGCCACTATGACTATGTCATCCGCGTAGGCATGCATTTGACTAGTCTTAGAAAATAAAGTTCCTTTAGAGTCTATTTCATCTATTACTTTATGTAATACACGAAAAAGTATTGAAAAGTCTCATAGATAGCCCTTCTCCTTGTCTTGCCCTATTGTTGTGTGAGCTTAATATATTCATTACCTTTACTGTAGCTTTAGTATTTTCCATTGTCATTCTTAATAATATGACTTTATGGGTTCGTAAAATTAAAAGTCCAATTTGCCGAAATTCTAAATGTTCTTTATTTCCGTCAAAATACACTGTTCAATTCTCACGTAACAAAATTACATTACATATACATAGTCTATACCACACCAAGGTCGATGACAATAAAAAACAGCTTACTCAACTTCCATTGTTTAAAACAATCTTGTTAAATGTCTTTAAAACTCTTTACTACACCTTTTGGCAAGTCGTCGCTTCCTTAAATACCCTCACTGATTATTTTGAGAGATTTCTGGGCGAAACAGGAATTGAATGTTCTATCACTTCCAGAAGCGTAACCCTATTTGTGCCGGCAGGTCTTTTATCTGGCACTATCTTTATTTGTTCCGGCATACTCCTTATCTCCAGGCTCTTAGTGTATACAAGCCACGCTATCGCAATCAGGTTTGCGACACTGCTCCCTCCTCAAGGCTGGTTGTCCCAAACAGCTACATTGTAGCGGGCCAGACAATCCAGGTGTACCACCATCTTCCCACAGGGCACCTTCTGGATGCGATAGACCACGTTGTTAGTCCTCTTTACCACTCGGTACGGTCCTTGCCAGGGCTGTTAGTTTGCTGCCAGGTATCCTCCTGAAGTACCAGCATGCACTTCCTCCTAGACCTCCAGGACCTTACTTCGGGGAAGTACCAACTGTTCTCTCTGCATCTTCCCATCGGGCGATTCCCATACACGGAACAGCACGCCATCTCTTATTTTTAGTGGGTCCCATTGGGTCCAGTACGACCTGCAGGTGGCGCTCCTTGTTGCGATGTCCTCCCAATTTGGTTTTGTCCCTGCCTCCACTTCTCCCAAGAGTGGCCCCAAGTCTGTTACTCAACTTACATGGTTTACAACACTCTTGTTACATGTCTTTAAAATTGTTGACTACTCATCTTGGCGAGTCATCGCTCTCTTAAACACCTCACTGATAATTTCCAGAGATTTCTGGGCCAAACAGGAATTGAATGTTCTATCACCTACTAGAAGCATAACCCTATCTGTGCCAGCAGGTCTTTTATCTTACGCTATCTTTATTTGTTCTGGCATACTCCATATCTCCAGGCTCTTTGTGTATACAAGCCACGCTATCGTGATCGGGTTCGCGACATTAATCTTATATTATTAAATTTTAGATGAGTCGTATTTTTTACACATCTGCTTCACTTTCGTACCTATTTTGAGGACATGTTTCGCAAATCATCGTTTCCATCTACGGCTCTTATGCGACTTATGTGTGGTGTTCCAATACAGTTAAAATCTCGGTATATTAACTGAATCAAATGCATATTTAAAATCAATGAATAAGAAGCATAAATCTATGCCATGCTTATGTAATTTTCCCATAATTTGTTGCATTGTGAATATCTGATCTACTGTACTCGTGCCACTCCTAAATCCACATTGGTTTATCTTCTAATGTGCTTTCTGCATGCTTTTTTACTATATAATTTAGGATATCTGAAAATATTTTATCTGCTACATTTAATAATTTAATTCCTCTATACCTGTGGCATTGATATTTATTTCCTTTTTATATATTGTACAAATTGTGCCTGTTTTCCATCTTTCAGGCATTTGTTCATGCCTCCATATTTCTATTATTAAACTAAAAACTGCTTTATTAATTTCCTTCCCAGCATATTTTATTAGTTCAGATACTACATTATCCTCTCCAGGTGCTTTATTATTCTTCAATTTCTGTATTGCTATTTTAATATCCCAAAGATTGGTTTTTCCCCTTCCATGATTCGGCGGTATATAAAAAACAAGCAAGCAGCATAGCTGCGAGGGAAATAATTGGTGCTTCTGAGCAACTGAAGCACAACTCATGAGAAGATTGTCAATGAAGCTGTAGTGCCCTGAATAAAGCAATGTACTTTACAAGCAGAGCAAACCATTCTAAGTAAATAATGAAAAGTTGGTTTATGGTGAAAAATTTGCAAGTAGATGTTCTCTTGCAGTTCTTCATGAAATGAACCATTTAGTGCAGTTTCATTCCATATACCATGGATTTCATTATATGCCTAGGATCTACCCAAAATGTTGGGTTTCAGAGAAAAAATTATATCTGATGGAGTTTCTAAAGGTAGCAAAATAAATTATTACAAAAAAAGTAAGAGGACTTCATTTGAATTATTTGTAACATCCAGAAATAAAAGTAGTTGCCATTGCATAGTGGTAACACAAGCTTCAGGACTCCGTTTCAGTTTTCTTAGCATATAACTGAATATTAGGATAATTCAAATAAAGTCAAGAAAGCCCTCTAGCTTAACATTGTTAGTTTTGTGGGAGAGGGGAGAGGTCCAAGGTTAAACAGTATTACTTTTATTCCCTTAGTTCTTATAATACCATTTATTTTGTATCCCAGGACTGCATTCAAATTGTATTCAGTTATTTAAACGAGCTAAATGTTTATTTATGCATAAAAGGTCATGTAATGTAACGTTTGCCATGGAGCTGTAGAGGCGATTACTAATTTGTTTTCCTGGTCCTCTGAAAATGTTGTGATAATTCCTTTCACTATCTGTGATATATTAAATGTGAAGGTCGCAAGGTAGAGGAATGTGTAACATAATCACTTTTGCTGTCTCCTCGGTGTTTATGCTTGTCTTCGGAGTGTGACAAGGATGGAAGGCTCGTTTAAAATACACAAGTGTTGTCACATAACTCACCTATACAAAATAACTATCGCTGAATTTACTGCAACAAACATTAGATCTGCCAGCATAAGTGACTTGTATGTACTCTCATGAACTCATTTCCTAGTAAGCAGTTCCGCTACAGGAGCAGATAAACAGTTCAAGCTCCTTTGGCCTTCATTCCCTCTAGCCTTCTTGTCGTGGGCATACAGTCAATGCAGCAGAAATAATTACTGCTGAAGGAATTCTGGTAGAATCACCTTTAGATCCACATAGGTTGCACATCTTTCGAAATTGTTACAACTCTGGCTCTATTCTCCCTGAATATACTTTTAAAGAGAAAGAACATATAAGTTGTGGATTTTTTTCCCCCTTCTGAGATGCTTTCGGAGTTCTGGCAAAACCTTCAAGGTCATCCATACTGATAAAGGAATCCTTCATCAACTCCTGGAAATAACCCAGTATCTAACAATTTTGGGATGGCATTACATGGCATTTTATCAGTATACTGAGTTTTCATTCTTTCTTTGGCAAATTGTATTTTTTATACAGCATGTCTCCCAAAATTCAAGGGGAACTCAACCTTTCAGCTGCTTCACTAAGAAAGAATGGAAATCGTTAACACGTGTAACTTCATTTCTTGTCTCAGAAACGGCCAATTCCAAGCGATGGTTAAACAGATTCAAGATTGAGGAAAATAGCGCCTGTGCTTGGTTGTGATAACTGAAGTGTTTACAAATGCTATCTGCTATATTGTTTTTCTGTGCGTGTGATTTATTTGTTTTAGAAGCTCCAATATAAGTTTGCCTAAACATTAGCGAAGCAAAGTAATTGTAATCCTTTATTTGTGCAATTTAGGAAACATGAATAATTACAGTATCATGCATGTAGTATGCCGCTTGCAGTTGTTTCTGTTATCTTCTTAATTTAAATGTGTAGTTATATTTAGAGGTACTGTTACATTATGGTATGCTAAACTGTGGACTTAAAGAATGTTTTCTATAGTTACTTGCTCATTGATCACTATTGAATATTAAACTGTACTTATTTTAATTTAAACACAGTGTTTTATTGTAGAACAGTCTTCATATACACAATAGTGTACTATTACTCCACACTTGTATATTGCTGTGTCCAAATGAATTTGTGGCCACCATTTCGAATGCCAGTGTCAGGTCCATAGTCCAGAAGCTAATGGTTGGTCTTATAATGGGACTTTTATTGATGAAACACTACCTGTTGTGGTTATCAGCATCGTATATTATATTAGGTAGGAAAATACTGTCTAATTTTGCTTTGAGACAAGTTATGTTAGATGGCCATCTGGTAGTCCGGTAAGGTTGATAACGTCATCCAAGGCAGGACTTTCAAAATTCATCAGGAGATTCTGTTTCTTAGCAATGAATATCTTTTTCCAAATCTGTAGTTCTAAAGGTTGCTTTGCTTGTTTGATCAATTCTATTTCTTGCTTGATGTTGTGATTCTCAGACCAAAAATGTGGTGCTATGGCAGACTTGTCCATGTATTTTAATTTAATATTTCTGAAGTGTTCTTTCATTCTTGTTTCTAGATTTCTTTTTGTCTTGCCAATGTTGTCACAATCCTGGCAGCTCATTTGGTAAATGCCTGATAATTGAGTTTTTGGTGTGCTATTTTTCAGAGGATGGTTTAGTAAGTTGTGGATTCCAATGTGTAAGGACTATGATACAATGAAGCACAAAATTAATATAATTTTGAGTCAAACTAATACTCAAATCCTTACTTATTGCTAGTATTTACCTAGAATGTATTTCGTTAGGATCTTCCTAACATCATCAGCTGTTGTCGACTAATGGACATTGGTTTGGTGAACTCATTGGAGGCAATAGGTGCGCCCCTGTCGGTATCTTGATGAACTTGAAGTTTGGGTTTTCATCAAAGGTAGTGTTGAAATTAAACAATTTTCTTTCACATTTCTTTATGAAGATTTTTTCCCACGTGGTTAATGCAGCTGGACCTTGGCCACTTTTTAATAAGTGAATTTCTCATTCTATATCATGATTCTCCTTCCAAAAATGGTATGCTACTGTCAATTTATCTATTTCTTTGTTCCTGATGTTCCTAAAATGCTCTTTAAGCCTAATGTTCAACTTCCTTTTTGTTTTTCCAGTGGAAAAGTCACAGCCTTTGCAATTTATCTGGTGCACACCAGATTTTTTGTCTGTAGTTTACTCCTTTGTATTATGTGATTTCAAAAGGTGTTGTACACAAAATTTGCTCTGTGGGGCCAAAGTAATATTGTGTTCTTTGAAGTCTTTTTAGAAAAGGTATGTAGCTCTGGGATTATATGTAAATTTTCTGTATGAAGTTTAATTGCTGATGAAGTTTCACTTCTACTCTTTCCCCAATCAGCAATGAAACTTCATACAGAAAATTTACATATCATCCCAGAGCTACAAGTCTTTTCCAAAAAGTCTTCAAAGAGCACAATATTATTTTGGCTCCACCGAACAAATTTAGTGTACAAAACCTTTTGAAATCACATAATACAAAAGAGATATTGGCAGACAAAAAATCAGGTGTGTACCAGATAAATTGCAAAGGCTGTGACAACCTTTACATTGGAAAAACAAAAAGGAACTTTAACAATGGGCTTAAAGAGCATTTTAGGAACATCAGGAACAAAGAAATAGATAAACTAGCGGTAGCGTACCATTATCGAAAGGAGAATCATGATTTAGAACGAGAAATCCACTTATTAAACAGTGTCCAAGGTCGAGTTGCACTAACCACATTGGAAAAAAATCTTCATAAAGAAATACGAAAGAAAATTGTGTAATTTCGAAACTACCTTTGAAGAAAACCCAAACTTCAAGCTCAACAAAATACCAACAGAGATGCAACCATTGTCAACAATGAGTACACCAAACCAACATCCATTAGTCGACAACAGCTGATGATGTTAGGAAGATCCTAACGAAATGCCTTCTAGGTAAATACTAGCAATAAGTGAAGCATTGAGTATTAGTTCAACTCAAAATTATATTAGGTTGTGGATGTTGTGTTTGTTCTGAGGGGCTAACTTTATGTTGAAGTTCTTAAATATCTTTTCAAATTTCTTGAATTATTTTGGATGAAAGGTAAATTTACTGTATCTATCAAAGGCAAACACAAAAACCTTGAAGAGGGTTGACTCACATTTACTCCTTATGTGGCAGGCATACTGTGCCATTATGACAGTATTTTTGGGATTCTATGTTATCTACTTTTAGGGTGCTTTAATCAAGATATAAACTGAATGTCTTTATTTACCATTTATGAAATGCTATGATTTTTAAACTGCTGAAGAGTTACATTTATGTACTAAAATACAAATTTAATTTTCAGCTTATCTAACTGAACTTTCTGCAGTTAGATCACACAAACATTTTAAGAACAGGATGTATCTGATAAAGGGATTGTGATTTCAATTTGCAGTCCTATTTTCACAAATCTCCTTTAAAGATTTTTTTATCTAATAAGCTTAACACACAAAAATAATGACATTTCCTTTAAAAAGAATTCTACACTGCATTTTTCACAAATGCGCTCTTAAATATGATTGTTCATTCAAATTTTTCATTTTCAGAAATGCTTTGCACTTTTAATATTCAGAAATATTGGAGAGCAAGACAGCTTATGGATTCATTGCCAAAGCCTAGCATTTGAAAACAATAACATATTAAACAAATGGATACTGTTATTTTTTGGATATAAGCTTTATTTTAAAATTGTTTTATTGATCTTATTTACTTATAAAAAAAGTAAAATTTAACTTTCTTTTCTTTATCTTTGTCTTAAAATGCTCCCAACACATTCTTTCCACTTCAAATTAAACCATATTTTCTTTAAGTTTTTCCATCAGTTCATCAGCATCCTCACTTGTTTTTACTCTTAACACCACAGGTACAGGTGGAGGTTTAGTCTCTGTTGTTGGTATACATACAATCATTACAATATTGCTTCCTTTCCGCTGAGCAGCCCTGCTGCTGCTTACCAGAGTATTAATTAAAAGATTACCTAAACTATTTTCTGCACGGACAATAAGTTGTGTTTTGTTACTTGATTCTACTGGCTTTAAGTTCAATGAGCAAATTCCACGGTCTTGAAGATCAGATCCCTTCTTCACAAACACTTTGCACCTGAAAAAATAAAACAATTTTCTTATGCAATGCTCCAAGTCATATCCAGAAATAATCTTCAACAAATGCTATACTTAGGAACTTGATGCAGTGAAACCACTAACAATGTGTACGACAGAGCTGGATTCGACTAAACACTCATATGCATGTATTTACTATACATATGCTTTCACAGACTGTCATCTACATTTGGTAGATAATGATTATCCGGGCTTTTAGTCTAGTGGAAAATCTTCTTCCAGATGTTTTGTTCGAAACTGTGTCGAGCATCCTCAGTGGCGTGGGCGTAACACTCTCATACTCACGGCTCCATATCAGTCGCCACTGAGAGTACAACGAGAGTGTTATGGCCACGTCACTGAGGATGTTTGACACAGTCTTGAACGAAACGTCTGGAAGAAGATTTTCCACTAGACCACGGCCTACAAGCCCGAATAATCATTATCTACCAAATGACTCCGCCCGTGAAAGCCTACACACTACAATGTCATCTACATTGTTCAATAGTAGTCAGCTGCTACTGACTGGTTCAATAACTTCAAGCTGAAAGTATTTCTGTCAGTGGAGGCTTCAACAAACTCGTGTATCTATCTACATCTGTAGAAGTATGTGAATTCACAACATGATCTTCATGCTTCCTGGTAAAAGTGTTCGTCCATACATTTAACACCCCTGCATTTCTAGTAGATTTTAGCAGTTCCATAGCATTATATTGTCATGTGTTAGCTATTGCATTTTATTACATTTGCTTACATTTGTTTCTTGGTTTATTTTAGTTTTTCTGATTTGTGGGTAATTCGGCAACTTCTCACAGAAAACTCCTAGAATGAGCTCTTAAATTGCAAAATACTCCAGAAATTATAAACATGTGATTATTAACAGCTTAATACATAGACTGGCAAATGCACTGTTGAGAGATAAGAATACAATATGGAATACACTAAATTGAGAAGAGAGCTAAGACTGTTTCCAGCGATGATTTAAAAACAGTAAGAAAAAAACAGTGTGAGTGAAGCAGTGTGTCAATCTGTTCTTGATTCACTTTTGTGCTAAGTTGTGCTTCACTGTCTCTATGCTTGTTTCAAGTTTATACTTTGAATATAAGATTAACTGATCTGATTGTGAGTTTGTATACAAAAGTTTGAATTTTGCAATCAAAGAACATTAAACAAATATTCAATATGAGCAATTGAATAAATCTGTAGCAGCTGAACAGTTTTGGAACACATGTCACAGCACAAAGGAGATAAAACAGTTAAAAACAATGAGGAATGGCAAGAAGTTGGACATATGAGAGACTTAATTGATGGTAATTAATCATTTCTTCATACCAGCCGTATATAGGCTAAGGTCTTTGATAGAGTCAACATGAAAAATTCAATGCCGTGGCTGGGATTTGAACCACAGATCTCCTGGTTTCCGTCCAGTCGCTCTAACCCATTGAGCTACCATGGTCAACTTGCCATCATGACATTAAATTCTGCATTTGACTAATATATTTCCCTGGTAAACCATTAGGGGCTCTCGCATTCGAGATATACCGTTAGTGGCAACTTGAGTCGCCCGCCTCATCATTTAACTCTCATTATTTTAGTTAACTGATGTATACAGTGACTGGACGGAACCAGGAGATCCGTGGTTCAAATCCCAGCCATGGCATTGAATTTTTCATGTTGAATCTATATGAGTATTTTCATCAAGAAGCATAAGCTCAAGTTATGAAGTATGATATTCCTATAAAAGTACATAGGATGTGAAAAATTTACAGCTCCAAGGGACCTGGATGTTCAAAGCACTCAAATGCACCTGATGATTGGTAACAATCCATAACAGCATGCTCCTCCAGTATGTTTGAGTTTGCCAGCCCTCGTAGCCATGGTCGTTAGAACGTATGTCTCTAGCGTTCCACCGCGGAGAGAGTCGTGGGTTTGAATACCGCCCTGGGCATGGGTGTTTATGTGTATAGTGTATGTGTGTGAAACTACAGAAAACAGATAGATAATTAAACGGAAACATTAAAAAACGGTTAAATACGGAAAAGAAAAATATATATCTATATACAAAGATATATATTTTTTATTAATAAAAAAAAAGTAGGAAATGGAACCTTGTAAGGTTTTGGTTGAGCTTAGCTCTTATTACAATTCCTTTCTTGGAAGTGTTGAAAATAGTGTTGTTATAATAAATTAAATTTAAAGGGAAACAATTAATGACACTAAACAAACACTTACTTTTAAATTTTTTCGGAACATGTTTCAGAGACTTTGCCTCCATTCTCAACCAGCCATCGACTGATTCTCATTGGTGTAGTTGACAATATTTTGTCATAGGTCTCTTCTGGTGGTGGTTTGAAGAACTTGCTGAACAAATCTTTTTGGGGGATGTCGAAATTGAATACTTTGTTCCTATTTTTTGAAATGAAGATTTGTTCCCATGTGGATAGTTCTTGTTTTCCTGATGTATGTTTTAGTAGTTTTGGTTTTAGATTTATGTTTTTTTTCCCAAAAAATGCGTGGCAACTGCTGATATTTCTAATTGTTTATATTTTATGTTCCTAAAGTGATCCTTTCCTCTTGTTTCTAAATTTCTTTTGGTTTTTCCAATATAAATTTGACTACAGTCACAACATGCAATTTGATATATACCAGATGTTTTGTTAGATGGAATGGCATCTTTGATGTTTGAACAAATTAGGTTTTCAAGGAGAAATGTTTGACTGGTGCTATTTTTTTTCTTTTTTTGTAATTTACGCCCTCCAACGCTAAGTCATATCGGACGATGAATGGAATGGGTGAAATGATGCTCACATGAGCCCAGGGTACATAGAGCTTAGACTCACCCAACATTCGTCTTTTAGAATAAGGACTGGTGCTAGTTGAACGTTTTGTTTTTGAAGACTTTTTTTAATTTATCAAAACCCATGGATGGTAAGTGAATTTTTTTAAAATCGTTTTTTGTCTACTAATGATTTGGGAAAGCTATTTTTGTACTATTTCAATAATTTTGTTGTATTTTGTTTTCTATTCTTGTGCTATGAGAGTGATGTTGACCAGTCTGTGTGTTAAACTATTGAAGATTGCCTGTTTGTGGAATCTTGGGTTGTAGCCATTAGCTTTTATGTAGTTGTCTGTCAGTGTTTGTTTTCTGTAAATGCCAAAGTTTACTGTTTTTATTTCTCATTATTTTTAGATCTAAAAATGGTAAGGACTCGTCTTTTTCTATTTCTACAGTGAACTTGATCCCTTTTACTTGGATATTTAAAAGTTTTAGTGCATTACTGATGCGTTTTTTTTGGTACTATTGCAAAGATGTCATCTACATATCGTTGCCAGAGTTTGAACATCCACGGGAAACCTCTGGTGATCCTTATTTCTAATGGACTCATGCACAGATCGGCCAGGAAGGGTGATATGGGGTTGCCCATTGCTAAACCTGAAGTTTGGTGGAAATATTTTGTTTGAAACTAGAAGAAATTTTGTTCTATATATAATTTGGTTAGTTTGATGTAATCTGAAATTTCAGGTGATGACATTCCAAGTGACTGAGCCATTTTTCTATCAACAGTGGGAGTTGTTGTAGTGGTATGCTGGGAAACAGTGATTTAACATCAAACGAGACAAGTGTATCCTCTTCTTTTAGTTCAGTATCCTTAATGTGTTCCATAAGTTTATATGTGTTTTTGATGCTTAGGCTGTCGAATTTTGGAAATGAGTTGAATTTGTTTATTAGCCACTTTACAAGTTTGTATGTTGGTGAATTTATACTGCTAACTATAGGTCTCATTTTTATGAATGGTTTGTGTATTTTGGGTAAGCCATAAAGTCTGGGTAAGGCTGGGTTATCCAGTTTAACTGTATATTTGTTTGGTATTATGCTTGGTTTTGGTATTGTTTTTTCAAATGATTTTATGCAGGTTGTTACAGGATTTTTTTTAATGATTTAATGTTCATTGTCAGCTATAATTTCTTCCATTTTTTCAATATAATCTGATTTATCCATTTAGATAGTCATAAACAACCAGTCAGTACAACTCCCACTGTTGATAGAAAAATGGCACAAATCACTTGGAATGCCATCACCTGAAATTTCAGATTACATCAAACTAACCAAATTATGTATAGAACAAAATTTCTTCAAGTTTCAAACAAAATATTTCGACCAAACTTCAGGTTTAGCAATGGGCAACCCCCTATCACCCTTCCTGCCCGATCTGTACATGAAATAAGGATCACCAAAGGTTTCCCTTGGATTTTCAAACTCTGGAAAATACATGTAGATGACATCTTTGCAATAGTACCAAAAAACACATCAGTGATGCACTAAAACTTTTAATTATCCAAGAAAAAAGCATCAAGTTCACTGTAGAAATACAAAAAGACGAGTATTTACCATTTGTAGATCTGAAAATAATGTGAAATTATTTTTAGATATAAAAATAATGAGAAATAAAAACAGAGTAAACTTGGGCATTTGCAGAAAACCAACACAGACAGACAACTACATAAAAGCTAATGTCTACAACCCAAGATCCCACAAACAGACAATCTTCAATAGTTTCACACACAGAATGGTCAACATCCCTCTCCCAGCAGAAGAATACAAATCAGAATACAACAAAATTATTGAAGTAAAACAAAAAATAACTTTCCCAAATCATTAGTAGACAAAAAAGTGAACTTAACAAAAAAGAAGCTAATAAAGGAAACCACAACCCTCTCAGCTACAGAAACTAATATGATTTTCAAAAAATTCACTTACCATCCATGGGTTTTGATAAATTCAAAAACGTCTTCAAAAAACAAAACATTCAACTAGCACCAGTCAACCGTTTCTCCTTATGAAAGCCACGCCATGGCTCAGTGGTAAGACCGCTTGGCTCTCACCAAGGTGGCCCGGGTTCGATCCGAGGTGACCGCAAAGTGAGATTTGTGGTGGACAACACGGCGCTGGGGCGGGTTTTCTCCGGGATCTCCGGTATCCCCCGCCATCTCATTCCACCGGTGCTCCATCTTCATCTCATGTATCATCAGTGTCAATGCCTGCGGTGCCGTATGTAGTAAAAGCGGGCATTAAACACTACACATTTCATTTAATTTCCTCAATAAACCTAATTTATTCAAACATCAAAGATGCCAGTCCATCTAACAAAAGTACCTGGTATATGTCAAATTGTATGTTGTGACTGTAGTCAAATTTATATTGGAAAAACCAAAAGAAATTTTAAAACAAGAGCAAAGGAACACTTAAGGAACATAAAATATAAACAATTAGAAAAATCAGCGGTTGCCACGCATAGAAATATCCACATGGGAACAAATCTTCATTTCAAAAAATAGAAACAAAGTATTCAATTGCAACATCCCCCAGAAAGATTTGTTCAATAAGTTCCACGAACAGTCACCAGAGGAGACCTATAACAAAATATTGTCAACTACACCAATGAGAACCAGTCGATGGCCGTTTGAGGATGGAGGCAAAGTTGTTCCGGAAAAATTTAAACGTGTGGTGTTTAGTGTCATTAGTCGTCTCCCTTTAATTTAATGAATTATCTCTTTATTTTTTTATATTAATATCTGTACTACTAGTTGTCTGTCCCACACTGTATGACTAAGGATTAAAGATGAATAACAATTTCATAATTTCATTATCTTCCTCCATCTACTCTTAAAGAATGAATATACTATGACCTTTAGGATTTTAATGGCGAATCCTTAACTTCATTCCTTGTAACAGTAATTTCCTACAGCCTCTGCTGTTCTTAAACCAGGATGATATTCTGATAATTGTGCAAAAGAATGTTAAACATTGATGAAACATCTACTTCCTCAACCTTCTCCCAACTGTCTTACAATTAATGGAAATGCTGTATAGTCTGTGAGTACACGTTAGTAGGGCTACAATTATCAATAAGAATGGCGAGTAATTTTTTAGAGATTGCAGTAGATGTCATTTTAAATCATTTTCCCTCTTCCTTGGTCTCATTCAACATCATAAAAGCTTCATTGTTTTTACTTAATACGTAAATCCTTAAAATATACAACAAAACACCGATGAAGCTGGTGAATAGAATGTGTACAATTTTGTCTCTATATAACATTATTTAACATACAAGCAAGGAGGGGGATGGGGTAAGGAAAAGGAAAGGAAAGAAGGCAAAATGTTCTTATTTGAGAGTTATTAAAATACATTGACACTTTCAATTCTTGTTGTTTTGCCATCTCTGTGTCTTAATTGCTAGATCATGATCATCTGTATATATTGCTTAGAATGATAATTCCTAGGCACTTGTCTTAATTTAGTTCCATATTTTGTAGACTACCAGCAACTATATACAAATATAACAATTTGTAACTTAAAACTTCACTTATATTATAAGAAATGATGATAATGCTTATAAATTTTCCAGGATCGCAATTTTATGTACACTTATACACATCTTCAGCCGGAAGCAAAGCTGTCACCATAGTTACAAATGGTAGATGTTGATATGCTCTTGTTAGTACTACCAAAATCTGAAAATAAAACAAATTTAAAAACAGAATCGACTGCTGTTATTTCAAAATTCATTAGGCGATGTTCATTTTTTAAAATAAACCTTTTCCCAAACCTTAGATCTATGAGACCATATAATTGTTTTAATAATTTAACTTCTGAAATTATTTCATAGTTAAATGACCAAAAATGATCTGCTACGGCCGATTTATCAGTTTGTTTATACTTAATGTTACAAAAATGTTCTTGCGTTCTGGTTTCTAAATTATGTTTTGTCTTTCCAATATAAACTTTATCACAATCGAAACAATTAAAGTGATAATTAGCAGATTTTTTATCATTAGGAATTTTATCTTTTATAGAGAAATGCAATAAATATTTAATAGTATATTTATTTTGACGAGCTAAAGTTATACCATACTCTTTAAAATTTTTTAAAATGTTTATTAACCCAATATTTGAATATTAAATTTTTTTATTTATTTTTATTTATTTATTTTATTTTATTTTATTTTTATTTATAAAGTCTTCAAAAAACCATTAATTATAACAGTATTAATAATATGTTTATATTCCTTAGTAAATTCATCTTTATTCAGGGGTATATTTACTAATCTATAAATCAAACTAGTGAAAACAGCAAATTTATGTGAAAAAGGATTAAAACTTTTATTCTTTATGTAATTATTAGTATGAGTAAACTTCCTATAAATATCAAAGTTTAATTTATTATATCTTATTATCTTTAGATCTAGAAAAGGAAGAAGTCCATTAATTTCAGTTTCTAATGTAAATTTTATAGCTTTATCTTGCATATTTAGCAGTTTTAAAGCACCATTTATGAGTATTTCAGGAACAATTGCAAAAATGTCATCAACATATTTATACCAAACTTTGAAAATTAAAGGGAATGCTTTAGTGACTTGCATTTTGAAGATCAGCAAGAAAAGGTGAAAGAGGATTACCCATTGCTAAACCAGAAGTTTGTTAAAAAAGTTCATCGTTAAAAGGGAAACAATTTTGATCTAAACAAAATTCAGTAATATAGAATAAAAGGAAGTATTTCCGAAAGTTGAGTGCCATTGTTTTTAAACTTAGGCAAGTGAGTCAACCTTGTATATACTTTTCTCCAGTGGAGAAAAGTAATCTTAACAAAATCAACTATTAAGTCCTCATGTACATTTATTGAATCCAACCAATTTTTTAAAATAAATTGAAAGTTTTTCTTTAGGAATACTGGGAAATAAGGCAGTTATATCAAAAGAAACAAGTTTATCAGTGTTATATAATAAAACATTGGAAATTAATTGTTCTTTCACACTGGCCGTGTGTAGGCTAGATTGTGGAAACGTAGAGTCAGACTGAAAAATTCAATGCCATACTCGGGATTTGAACCATGGATCTTCTTCTATAATATAATATTGTCAATCTTTTTAACTAAGTAAAAAGAAGTTTTAATACATAAACTCTCAAATTTATCAAAATTACTGCATTTTTTATGTAACCATTTAGCTAAATTATAAGTTGGTGAATTTATACAATTTACAATAGGTCTCATTTTATTTCCAAGTTTATGAATTTTAGGAAGAGCATAAATTCTAGTAAAGTAGGGTTAATAGCTTTTAGAAATATTTTCTTTATTTGATATAATTTTCACCTCATTAAGCATTTTATTAAAATTTGAAATAAGGGATTTTGAAAGGTCTTTATTATTTTTGCGAAATCTTCACCTTGAAGTAAAAGTTTTACTCTATTAATATAATTGAATTTATCTAAAATTACAATTCTATTATCTATAACATTAATTAAAGATAAATCTATTATCTTTATTACTAGGAGACACTGTTTTAACTGATTCAATTATCTCAAGATGCAGCAACTTGTTTAGTGCTGATCAGACAGTTTATGCTTCTAGTAGTAAAGGAGTTCCCATTCTGCAATGTCAACTTTCCAATTAATTCAGCATTGCAAATAAAATCTATCTTTGAACAAAAGCTTGTGCATTCTTTTCCTTTATAATAGGTTATTTTTATAAAACATTTTAATTAGTATTAATACCTTTTAGATTATTTTGCACCTTCTTCTACAACAGGTGTAAACTTCAGCTTTGGTGGCTCGTCATCTTCAGCCTTATGCTCTTCTGTTGAGTCTGTGACTAGCTTGCTTACATTGCTAAAAGTCCAAGGCTTATCACTAAAAAGGAGAAAGAGAAAGGCTTTGCATTAATAAAAACACTTTGTATAAACTTAAATTCTGAAATGAAAGAAGTAAAGAAAGAATTATTGGAGATCATATATACCCATTTACACTAACAAAGTCTAGGAACATGTTTTGCATAACAATTATCTCCATTTTTAACCAATGTTTTAACCACTCACTTTTTGACTGAGTTGTAATGTTTTTCAGTTGGTTGCAGAAACCTACTGAAAAAGTATTTCGGTGAAATTTCTCAGTTAACTTGTTTCTCCACATAATAGCTATTCCCAAGTAGGCAGTGTCTCTTGCTTTGCTAAATGTATAGAAGTGAGATTCAAATCATTGGTTTTGTTCCAGAATTGAGTTGTCAATGCTAATTTTCTAATTGTTCAAATTTTAATTACCTGAAGTGTTCTTTAACTCAAATTTCTAGATTCATCTTTACTCTTTATTTTTAATGTAAAGCTGGGCACAATTGTACTTATGTGTGCCAGACTTTGGTTCTGAAACGAATTACGTCCTTTGTTCTTGTATTCCAAAAATTTCTCAAGCAAAATCTATTGAGTGGTGCTAGCTAAACCTGTAATGTAATGTAACGTAATGTTTTCCTTTTTAAGTTAATTGATGGAAATTAATCATTCCTTTATACTAGCCATGTATAGGCTAAGATTTTGGATAGAGACCAGGATCCAAAACATGGATCTCCCAGCCTCCGTAAACCTAGGAGACCAGGATAAGCTATAGGCTCTCCATGTAATTTGTAAAACATGCCTTGAAAACCTACAACAGTGGGGCTAAGGGCCCTTCCATTCGGCATAGGGATGGTTTGGCTTGAACTTCAGAATCATTGCAGTGACTACTATTGTTGCATGTGTAATGCGGCTGTATTTAATAGGAAAAACGACAGTATTGTGTACTCAAATTTAAAGTTGGTGGTAAGACCCTTTCCTCATAGACCAGAAATGCCAATACCTTCACCTCCTAAGAGTTTACCTGATTCTGGAGCTTCCTCAGATTCTGCTGACAAGCAAGTTGATAGGGATTTTTCACCACAAACAGAAACAGCAATTCTAGAATTGTTTAACCGGTTCACTCTTTTCCTTTGTGGGGCCAAGGTCTTATATCAGATTACTCAACACATGTTCACTGTAAGTGTAGAAAAATCTGGTGTGTAGCTCTAACAGGCTGCTCTTACTGCATCATCTAGATGTGTGTCTGTCAAACTGGATCTGTATTTATACTTGATGAGGCTCATGTAAATTCGCAAAGATAAGTTGAGCCAAAAAAGGAATAAATTTTCAAAGCAACACTGCCAATGTTAGGATATTTATTACTGTCCACAAAAATCTAGAGCTTGCTCGAACTTGATAAGTATGATTTCAAAGACATATCTTCTTGAAGATTTAAATTTGCATTTCTAATTCTTCAGGATCACAATTTCCCAAGATCCCGCATATCCGACCTCCAAATAAAGTAATGTCAACTGAAGTGAATATATTGTGACTTTGTGGGTTCGTAGAATTAAAAGGCCAAGTTGCAGAAATTCAAACATTATATCTTTGTGTAGAAATACACTTTGTACAGATCTGCCGATAGCAAAATGACATAACACACATGAATGTAGCCTTTAAGTCTGTCTGACACACATGCACTCTGCACCATTTACAATTCCCGACTGGCTCTCTGCACCCACACACTCCTATTTATAGGCGAGTCGGCTGTTCTCAAAGTTTCTCCACAATGAAAAAGAAGTCATACGAGGGGCTTCACGGTCTTTCGAGGCGGCAGGAGAAGGAGAACAAAAGGTCCAGCCACCTCTGTGGCTGCCCCTCTCCCAACCCCATCTCTGCTCTGCAGGTGCTAGCTCAATGGCGTATGCGTGGATTTAACGCCATCTATCTCACTCATTCCCCACTTGTCTCTCTCTCTCTCTCTCTCTCTCTCTCTCTCTCTCTCTCTCTCTCTCTGTCTCTCTCTCTCTCTCTCTTGCACGTAATAGGTGCCTTGCGACAATATTGTTTATAAACATAATCACTGGCTCAAGTGCTGAAAACTGACCAAATCTGTTACTGAATTCTGTGACTAAATTTTCAAGATGCAGGTAAAAGATAGAAATCACATTCGCCTATATTTATAGTTTCACTCACTGATTTCAATGTTGGAAAGTGTGATAGGGAACTTCTTTTTAAATATGCAATCCATAAGTTTAGTTTTCTCTGAAAAGTATTTACAATACTTAAAATCTCGCATCTCATCCAGATGATTACGGAATCATTCCAGAGTTTCCCCTCTACTAAGCCACCTTATGTCTGCATGAAAAATTATGTCACCATGCTCAGAATCTGTTATATTCAAAATACTTCTAAACAATCAGTGACCCGCAGAAGATGACCTGATGTGATTTACATACCAGTAACATTTCTCATGATATGGTCGAACTTCAAAACCTTTGTGCAAAAAGCTTCCTGGTGGAAGTACAGTGATAAAGTTATTTTGGAAATGATTAATCTTTAGCACAAAGAACAAGAAGCCCATTATGCTTTCTAGTCATTGAAGGTGCCCCATCTGTTTAGATAGTAGAATATTACTACAGGTTGACCGCAAGCAAACTGCGGTCGAAGTGCACATGCGCGAGGAGAGCCTTTCGCCATAAAAGCATCACGTGAATTCCACCCCTTCTTTCCTGCATGCGACAGAGTGCAAACCACATGAAACGAGTGTATTTTAATACAATTTTTGGTTTTCAAAGTTAACACAAAATAATTACCTAAGACATGACCTTATAATCGATCAACAAATAGATAGAATCATAGTTTCTTTAAGCCCTGACGAACAACGCAGTGATTTGGCAGAAAATGCAAAGAGTGAATGTAATAGTAAATGAAATATGACCAGTGCAGCCCGCGCAATAGAGGGGAGGCAACCTAAAATGATGGTAGAGAGGGAAAGCTAGAGGACTCTAGAGTTTGTAAGCCTCCAACAGCATTTTGTTTGCAGTATAGTTATACTTTTCGCAAATTTCAGTAGTTCATTAAACATATCTTCTCCCCATATGTTCATGAATGGCAGCACCTTTACATATTCCTCTTTAACTGTTAAATCATGAAAGACTATTCTAATAAGTAAATACAACTGTCCAAGCTCAGAAATTGGTGCTTTCATAAAACTGAAGTGAAAAATGTTCACACGACTGCCAATCCTGATATAATTGAGTTTCTAAATTCTTAGAAATCTTATATAATTTTGAGTAAAACTAATACTCAATGCTCCACTTATTGCTATTATTTACCTAGAACCCATTTCGTTAGGATCTTCCTAACATCAGCTGTTGTCGACTAGTGGACATTGGTTTGTTGAACTCATTGGAGGTGATAGGTGCGCCTCTGTCGGTATCTTGATGAACCCTGAAGTTTGGGCTTTCATCACAGGTAGTGTCGAAATTAAACAATTTTCTTTCACATTTCTTTATGAAGATTTTTTCCCATGTGGTTGATGCAGCTCGACCTTGGACACTTTTTAATAAGTGGATTTCTCATACTATATCATGATTCTCCTTCCAAAAGTGGTACGATATCGCCAATTTATCTATTTCTTTGTTCCTGATGTTCCTAAAATGCTCATTAAGCCTAATGTTCAAGTTAGTTTTTGTTTTTCCAATGTAAAAGTTGTCACAGCCTTTGCAGTTTATCCGGTACACACCTGATGTTTTGTGTGTGTTTATCTCCTTTGTATTATGTGATTTGAAAAGATGTTGTACACTTAATTTGTTCTGTGGGGTCAAAGTTATATTGTGCTCTTTGAAGAGTTTTTGGAAAAGGTGTTTAGCTCTGGGTTGATATATAAATTTTCTGTATAAAGTGTTATTGCTGATTGGGGAAAGAGTAGTTATTTGTTTGCATCTTTGTTGTCTTTCGAATTTATCAATTTTCTTTTTGACCAATTTAGCACTGAAGCCATTGTATTCTTCAATGTTAATTATATTATTGTACTCTTTGATATATTCTATCTTGTTTAAAAGTACATTAACCAGCCTGTAAGTTAAACTTTTGGTAACAGCATGCTTGTGTTGTCTTGGGTTATATCCATCTGCTTTTATGAAATTTTCTGTGTGCATTTCCTTCCTATGTATGACATATTCAAGTTTATTATGTTTTCTGGTAAGTTTCAATGACTTTGTGGCGAATGATTTTGTGATATGTGTTTCCATAAAGCTCATGAAGAGATCTGACAAAAATGGGGACAATGGGTTGCCCATAGATAGTCCTGATTTTTGTTTGAACACTTTTTTATTGAATGTAAAAAAGGAATGTTCAATGCAAATATTTTAAGTGAAGGTATTCCTCTATGATGTTTTGGTTAAATTGTAGGGACTGAAGCCATATTTGCATGTACTCCATGAGTTTGTCTCTTGGCACACTTGGGAACAAAGAGATTACATCAAAAATACCATTCGTTCGGTGGGAGAAAATTGTAGATTTTTAGTTTTGTTGATGAATTCCAACGAATTTTTAATACTGTGGCTTTCAATTTTTGGTAGCTCCTTAAAGTTTTTTTTTTAGTCATTTGGATAGTTAGAAGCAGCATGTGTTTATGTTGTTAATGATTGGGCGCATCTTATTTCCTGTTTTATGCATTTTGGGTGATCCATATATCCATAGATTAGAAATCTGTTCAACACATCTAGCAACAGTTTGGTGAGACAACTGAAGTCCTTTTCTATAAGAAACAAGGATGAAAGAACACATGAGATGTATAAAATAGATACAGACAGACAAATCAGCCAAAGCCCATCATTTCTGGCCAAAAAATCATTTCCAAAGACATAAAACTTTTGGTACCGGCAAAAAAGTATTGGGAATTAACAGTTTGAGAAAATATACACATTTTGAAGAATAAAAAGAGAGCCATGAACTTTGAAATACCGACAGTAGATGACATCTTTCCACTCATTGAACAGCACCAGGAGAGGGAGGCGGTCACCTGAAGAACCAGTTGAACATCAGCTGAAGATGGGGATGAGGAGTCCTTAAATCATGTCCTATATTTTAAATATAAGTGGAGCTAAAGTGTTTTTACAGTTCGAGAAGTGGTTTAAAAATGTTTTATTGATGAAGCTCCACTGTTTATAAATACTTCTATTTATAGTTTTATTACACAATCCAAAGTTAATAAGGCTAGGCCTCAGTCTCTGCAAATTTCTGCTGACCATTTATTATTGCCAATGCTAACACATACAATCATTGGAGCAAACTTTTAAGCTGAACTTGGATATCTATTGGACATAAAAAGGAAATTTTCTTTGCGATAATGTAACTCTGTTGATACATCCAGGTTCTGCACCATCAGCAAATATTGCTTCTGATATTCTAATACAGCCAAATTATGAACACCAATGTTTTGAAATTTCTGAACTTTTTCAAAGAAAATCCTGGCCTCAGAAGCCCAGAAATAGATGTCTATATTACCATTCACACCATGAGACTTCCAGTCACTGAGAGATAATTAGCTCTTGCAAAACTAGCACAAGTGAAAATAACAGAAAATTATCAACACAGAAATTTACAGAGCATTAAAAAGTTACTGCTCAATCCACAGCCCGTTATTCTTTAATAGCTAGATTCTGGCCAAAATGGCAATGGAAGCAATTTCTTGAATTTAACTTTAACCCACAGGACTACAGACATTTTGCTCACGAAAATTTCAAGGTATTTTTCAGCATACAAGGAATTAATATAAAAGTATGGGAATTTAAATATAGCATTTATATCACACCTACCTTCCAAATGTAAAGCCAGCAGTCTTATTCTCTACAGAAGATGCACCTGTGCCAAAACTAAATATTAATGGCTTTCCCGATGGATGTGAATGGGTTAGGTTGTAGTGTACTATCAGCTGACTTTTCTGTTTGGCTCTTATCCTGTTGTTTTTCAGTTGATTGCCTATAACATCAAATAATTATTAGGTGCTAAGTCTGGACTGTAGGGGGGATGGATGTGGATGTCCTATTCGTTTATAGTCTTTGGTGAGCATTTTGGGGACACACCTTGCGCTAATGCAAATTTTCAGTGAAAATCTTGTCAATCGTAGTCTTACTGACTTCTGGGATAAGCTCACAAACTGTCACACTCGATCTTTAAGCATATCTCGCTCCACTTTCACAATTATTTCTGCTGAAACCGAAGGCCGACCAGAACGCTGTTCGTTATGGATGTCTGTACGTCCGTCTTTGAACTCTCTGACCCACTTTCACACATTTTTGAGCTCCATACACTGTGGACAATTGACTCCACATAACTGACAATGA
This sequence comes from Mantis religiosa, assembly GCA_030765055.1. Classification (NCBI taxonomy): domain Eukaryota; kingdom Metazoa; phylum Arthropoda; class Insecta; order Mantodea; family Mantidae; genus Mantis; species Mantis religiosa. The sequence continues at coordinate 2,595,442 of JAUKNK010000076.1, read as the reverse complement.
ATTTCAGTGGGGTAGTGCCCTTGGCACTCAACAAACAGATCACTGTACGCAACTCGCACTTGGCGGCAGAAGTAATAGGAAGCTCCATCGCAAACAGCTGCCCAGCCAAGACTAATGGTTGCAATGTGTTCTCTGTGGTGCGGATTTGAAGGGGTGACACCAAGCTACACACCAGTGTTGTTGGATCTCGTGTAATAGCATTCCTCATGGCTCTAGCGCCTTGGAGACCTTATTTTATGGACACGCCTCGTACATGAATTACACAACATTATACTTGAATGTATACAAAATAAAAATATAAAGATGGACTGTTTATACATTGTCCTATAGTTCTGTACCTTAAGCATATTCAATTTTAACAGAAGCAGATAAAGCAGGATCTTAAGATTAATCTCATTTGCATTTCATTTATAAGAGCAATCAGGAATATTGATTGTTCTAACACAAACACAAACCGTGTGTAGGCAAACTTCTGAAGGGCAGAATCAGAAAAGATGAATTCAATGGTATAGCCAGGATTTGAACCATACATTTTCTTTACCATGCACGGCTGCTCTACCACTGAGCTAACTTGGTAACATACAAGTACAACATTAAATTCAACTGATTCGCAATTTCCTGGGAATCTCAAATTTGAGACAAAATATTCCAGTGGCGACTTACAATTCATAAGTACTTAAGTCCCAAGGTTTCTAAGGTTTTATGGCAGTTTCCATTAATAACGGTAATCACTGATATTGATTGTTGTAACACACACAAACCGTGTATAGACAAGCTTTTGAAAAAAAGAATCAGAATACTGCATAAATGAAAACTTGAAATCTTATAAAGCCCAGGACTTAAGTAGTTAAAAATTTAGTTCCTACTGGGATATGTGATCTTGGATTTCAAAATTTCCTCATGGTCTACCAATAAAGGGCAGATCAGTTAAACTAAGTCATACCATGTTGACATAGTAGCGCAATGGTAGAGCAATTGCCATGGTTCAAATCCTGGCTATGGCACTAAACTTTTAGGGTCTGATGAAAGCTTTCAGTAACCTCATTTGTTTGTTTTTCAGTGTAATACAAACAATATACTTAATGCATAACGTTTGGGACACAGCATATAGAGTTGGAAGAAAGAATGGTGGTGGTGCTGTTTTTTTTTTTTTTTGTAATTTAATTCCTCCAACGTTAAGCCATATAGGACAGTGAATGAGAGGATAAAATGATGCTCCAATGAGTCCAATGTCCATAGAGCTTAGAGTTACCCGACATTCGCCTTTGAGGATAAGGGAAAACCCCGGAAAACCTTAGCCAAATAACTCAGCCTGACCAAGATTCGAACCTGCGACATTTTGAACGTGAGGCAGACATGCTACCATCCGGTGATGGTGGTGGATGTGTTGGTTGTGGATGTGGTGGTTGTGGATGTGGTGGTGGATGTGATGGTGGTAGGGGGCTGTGGCGGTATTTATTCAGCACTTAAAAGATTACAACAAATATTACAAAAAGGTATATAGTAAAATTCTATTCCTAACTAAAAGTGTAAAACATACAATGATTTTCATGGTTAGAAACTATATATTAATTACATTAACTATCATATTGGATTATCTTGTAGCTAAAATAACAGGAAAGAAGCGAAAGAAACTGTTATTTCATTAACCAGTGTTCTTATTTTATTGCAGTGATAATTAAGTACTATTAAAATGAATTTTTGAATAACTATGTTGGTCTATTGAAAGCATCTAATAATTTTGGTTCTTACCTTGCTGATATTTCTGTGTTTCCTTTGTTCGAGGACATACTTTTAAAACTGGAACTGCTGTTTTGTACTGAAGACATTTTCTGATTCAAAGAATTGTTACCTTTTAAACTTTCATCTTTTCCTTCAGTATTCTGACGCTTTGCTTCTTCAGCTTCAATTTCATTTAGATATTTTTCATAATCCTTAAATATAGGAGTTAAAATGCAGAAAGGGTTACTGTCAACATGGCTCTTTATCCACTTGGACACACTTTCATTCAAGCCTTTTATTTTTGAACAATAATCTTGCGATTTATCAGCTCCTGATCACTTAGAAGTTGATCCTTGTGTAGGCTTCTCAGCTGTTATATTTGTTTTGGAGCTTTTAGCAACTGAAGCATTTGTTGAATTTTAATTTTTGCTACTGGTTGATGAAACTGTTTTCGGACTGGCTGCAAACCCATTAAAATTTGCAAATGGGGTATTTGTTGTTCTCTGTGAAGAAAGAATAACAAATTATTATTAGTAACGATAGTGATGCACAATATGAGTGCAATGCAAAAAGCTTTTTAGTGTTCCTAACACAAGAATGCTGCTTCTCTTATTACTTTTATCAGACAGGTAAAAAGACATCCCATTTTTACTTCTTTTCCATGAGCAAAATAATGCTCAAGCAAACCCTTGGTCTCATGAGTTGAGTTATCTGACATTTAGGACAACAAATATAAACCTAACAAAATGCTTATTTCCCAAGGAGGACTTGAATATGTCTTCCAATTGATAAGTCTTTTATAAGTCTTCCACCAAGACTTACTACCACAGGAGGACTGCATGACCTTGTTTAAAGTTAGAAGATTGAATGCATCATGGATATCATATGATTTTCATAATATGATTTACTATGACTAAACGTTTTGAAAGGAAAGTGTTATGCTTCTTTAGCAATTACTTATGTGTATGTCTGTTCCTTTTATGGCCAAAGTCAGAAGTAGGTTCTTTGGCTTTTATAGGGTCAGGAAAGTTCTTAAGATGAATCTTAATCTAATCACCTAGCAACTGCAGTCACTCAAATAAATGCTGGAAATTTCTTTTGCCATATTCTGTATTATGGAGTGAATGCTAAGTACTGGGTCAATCAATTGTGATACACTTATACGAGTGGCAAACAAATATTAACAAGCCTTTGTTTACTGCGCACGCATAGAGTGCCCTATGGGTTTGAGGCTTTTGCAGCATATGCAGTGAGGTTCCTGTAAGGGGACAGTGGCCTTGGGAACTCGTTTGGCTCTGTCCCTCATTTACTGTTGAGATGTCTGAGAGAGAGGTGCATCCAGCTGTTGCGCAACGAGTGATATTCAAGTTTTTTGTCAATGAAAATGTCAGTGCAGCTGAAATTCGCCATCGGTTACTCCCACAGTTTGGGGAAACAACCCTTTCATGGTCCAGAGTTAAATATTGATGCTATGAGTTTAATGAAGTATGTGAACGTGTTGAAAACTTGGCCCACCCTCGCCATCCATGCACCAGCAACAATCCAGAAAACATCCAAGCTGTTCAAGACATCATTGAAGAGGATTGCCACATCACAGTGCTTGAAATCTGTTGACAACTTCTCATAAGCTATGGGAGTGTCCAATCAATCATTCAAAGGGAGCTGACATTGAGAAAAGTGTCAGCTCGTTGGGTTCCGTGGTATCTCACTGCAGAACAGAAAGCAGTGCGAGTTCAAATGTGTTGCATGCTTCTCACGCACTACAAAGACGAAGGTGATGCTTTTCTGGACAGAATCATCACTTGTGATGAGACATGGGTACATCATTACACACCCATATCAAAAAGGATCAGTCTGAGGTGGAGAGCAACCGCCAGTGAAAGCCAAATCACGATTGTCAGCAGGGAAAGTTTTGGCCACAGTGTTCTGGGACTCGAAAGGTGTCCTCATTGATTTCCTTGAACAACAAGGATAACAACGATTGATCATTAATGCTGCCTACTTCTGTTACCTTCTCAGTCAAGTTCAAGTTGCTTTCTGGTCAAAACGTCACAGTAGCCCTATCAGAAATGTGTTGACTCTGCAGGATAATGCCAGATGACACACTGTAGCAGCAACACAGCAAAAATTGGCTGAAATGCACTGGACTGCCCTTCCACATTCATCGTAGAGCCCAGACCTGTCACCATGTGACTTCTTCATGTTTGGTCCACTCAAAGAAGCTCTTGGGGGACATCGTTTCACAACCAATGAGGAGGTGAAAGACTTCGTGTGCAACTGGCTCTGCACATGTCCTTGTACTTTCTTTGAAACTGGCATTAAAAAACTGCCTGTCCGTTGGAACAATTGTATAGAAAAGATGGGTGAATATGTAGAAAAGTAAGAAAAATGTTAATTTCAATTATTCTTCATAAATAAATTTTCTGGAATGAAAGGCCTGTTTATGTTTGATTGCCCCTCGTATACAAATATAATAATTTGTAACTTAAAACTTCACTTATAAGAACTGACGAAACTTTTCTTATAAATTGTTCAGGATTGCGATTTCATATAAATTCTTCCACATCATCAGCCGAAACCAAAAACAAAATTGTCGTCATCGTTACAAACGCTAGATGTCACTATGTTCTTGTTAGTACTACCAAAATCAAAAAATGAAGCAAATTTAAAAACAGAATCGACTGCTGCTATTTAAAAGTTCATTACGCAATGTTTGTTTTTTGAAATAAATATCTTTTCCCAAACCATTAAATCTATCAGACCATTTGATTTAATAATTTAACTTCTGGATTTATTTCATAGTTAAATTACCAAAAATGATTTGCTACAGCCGATTTATCAGTCTGTTTATACTTAATGTTACGAAAATGTTCTTTTTTTCTGTTTTCTAAATTATGTTTTGTCTTTCCAATATAAACTTTTATCGCAATCGAAACAAATAAATTGATAAATACCTGAATTTTTATTATTAGGAGTTTTATCTTTTTTAGAGCAATACAATAAATTTTTAATACTATATTTATTTTGGGCAACTAAAGTTATACCAAATTCTTCAAAAAATTTTAAAAATGTTTTTCAACCCAAGGATGGTAAGTAATTTTTTTAAAATTATAATTGTCTTTTATGTTTTTAAGGGTAGAAATATCAACAGTTTGTTGATATTTAAATTTTTAAATTTTTTATTTAAAGTGTTTATTAAAACCATTAATTAAAGCAGTATTAATAATATTGTGACTTTGTGGGTTCGTAGAATTAAAAGTCCAATCGAATGTTCTGTATCAATCAAGATATCACTAGAATGTTCCACTTGCCTCACTTTATCTGTTTTGGCATGCCTTTTATCTCTGTCCTATGTTTAGACAATCTGTTTATCTTCACCCGGCACTATCTGTATCTTATTTCTCTGCGCCAAACCTTTTGTGTGTACCCTCTAAGCCGTGACAATATGTTTATATCCTTTATTAAATTCAGTTTTATTCAGGGGTATATTTATTAATCTATAAATCAAACTATTGAAAACAGCAAATCTATGTGAAAAAGGGTTCCGGCTGACGATGTGGAAGAATTTCCATGAAATCGCGATCCCGAACAATTTATAAGAAAAGTTTCATTTCTTATAAGTGAAGTTTTAAGTTACAAAATAATTATATTTGTATATATTTGTTTGCTTCACTGTTAATAGCTTTATACTTTTTATATTTATGTGATACACTTGTTCACCATTATTTTGGCACCAAAATATTTGTTTGTTGAATGTTACATTCCATGGTGCTGGTGCACCACAGACACAAGGGTAGAATGGTATGGTTTTCAATTTGAGATTTGATAAGGGACAGTCCATTCAAAAACATGGATACAATTGTGGAAAGTGAATAAACAGGACTACACAAATAAAAATATTTAGTAAATATTCTCCACTTAACTTAAGAAGCCGTTGACAATACTTCTATGATGTTCATTTATGATCATTTTTGGTCATTTAACCATGAAATAAATCCCAAAGTTAAATTATTAAAACAATTATAAGGCCCCATAGATTTAATAGTTTGGGAAAAAATATTCATTTTAAAAAATCTAAATCGCTTAAGGAATTTTGACATACCGGCAATTAATTCTGTTTTTAGGTTTATTTCGTCTTCAGCTGTTGGTAATACGCAAATACGTAAATGCGTGGTATCCTTGACAACGAAGTGTGTTGACTGAAGATGTGGGCAGATGTCCATGAAATTAATTTTGCAAAAACGTAGTAGAAGTATTGTCATCAGCTTCATAAGTTAAGTGGAGACTATTTACTAAATATTTTTATTTGGTAGTGTTTGTTAGTCCACTGTAAATAGCTTAATTTTCTGTGTAACCAACAGGAGTTTCATTATTAAAGAAAAATGAAACAGCTTTTTGTGTTAGTTTTCCTGGAGAATAATGTTGCCACTGGTTCTCAAGTGTTGGAAATCTAGACAGAAAATGGCAAGTTTCTAACAGTAGATCAATCACAACAGAGGCATGCTGTATATATTAAAGAATTTATCTACTAAAATCACTTATTGTTACATAGAGGGCACGGTACTCAAAATCATCAGAATTGAATCTCAATAATGCACTGGTATATAATGCTGCCACATTACACTACTTGCAAAAGTATTATCCTGCATCAATTTTATCACCTGAAATGGCTTCATATTATTGAATATTCCTGAAGATCAAGGAAAAAAAATCATTGGGAAGTATATTTCACTGAGGAAGAGGCCATGAAGAATTTACAAAACTATAATAAATTACATTTCCCAAGAGGCATGAATTAGATGAAAAGTTGTGTATGAATAATATCGCGAACCCATTGTTGCGACTGGTGTGGCCGGTACACACAAAGGGACACATAGTGTAACGCGGAGATAAAAAGCTTGCCGAAACAGATAAAGATAGATGACTGGAAGGTTGGTCTTTCCAGTCCATCTTGATTGTTAGAGAATATTCCACAAATTTCTAGGACAGTGAATGGAGCTATAAAAGAAGCCATGGATCGCCAGTTGAGTTAGTAGTAATCGGAACTTGATAATCGTGCCCATGCAGCTCTGTTTGGAAGTGAACTCTTTTGTTTTTGATCGACGACCTTGAAGATTGTATTTGTGTATGTTACATCATTCTGCTACTGTAATGGTTTACCAAAGTGTGTTTCTACGGAAATAAAGCCCATTTTGGAATTTCTGCAAACTGGGCTTTTAATTCTATACTGGTCGCTAAACTAGAATGTGATTGACAGTTAGTAGTCACATGGAATAACGGTCTAAATAAATGGGAGGGGATGAGTAAGTCATAACGGTTGTCATAGTAAAATGACCAATTAGACTCGAGACCTTTCCATGAAAACATTAGAGGCTAAACCTTGGTTGCCGATATTCTAACACGTGCTTAGCATGACACAGGCGAGCAAATTACGCAAACGCTGCAGTAAATACAATACCTAAGTTTTTATTTCTCTTCATAATGCTGCATAAACAGAATGCTCTCACAGTTAGAGATCCTGTACTGGCAAGTTACTTTGCATTTTATTTGTGGCAATTTGCCTTGGTTTATGTGTGCCTAAGTCCGTGTATCTGAGTGCATGTTGTGTTTCTTTGCAATTGTGTTTAATGAATGTTTAATTTTGTCTAGGTATAGTGACAAACGAAAACCCGAACATGCTCTGGAACGAAATAAAACTGTATTTGGTAAAGGTATTCCAAATATAGGACATACATGGGAAATAATATGCCCTGTGAGAGAATACTTCGATGAGGAGAAATTGAAAGGGGAGTCTAGTATTCCATTCGCTAAGGTGTTTGATAGGACTTCATGTGCATAGGTATCAGTAAGCGCATTAAGGTTAAGACTGGGAAGGAAAGGTATTTTAAAGAAGAATGTTAGACATTGGAGTATCAATTACAAACTCGCGGGAAAAATTATGTAAGTGACATTTTCCCACTTCAATAAGCATCAAAATGTCACAGGTATGCCTCTTTTGTTACGATTATCTTTACATTTATGTGTTCTTGCATGCTCTAGCATTTGCATGTAGATCCACGACTGCACTATTGTCTTTGTGTACAACATTATAAATAATTAATAATAACAATAATAATAAAATACCCATTGCAGTCGCAACTGAATCACCCTCACATGTGAAGTGCTATTGAGCTCTCCACATGGCAGCAATAAGCGGCAACGTTGCCTCTCTCCGGACGAAGTGTCAATCACTTTATAGATTGGCGACCAGCATAAAAGCCCACAAAGTCCCAATAATGAGATCGTGGTTAACTAGAAGTTTCTTGATTTTAAGAAGGGATCAAAAACTTGAACCTTCTGAGCTTGTTAACCAATCAAACAAATTCTTGCAAGCATGCACCAACGTAAACTTGTTTCAATTGCACAATAAATATACAGTAGGTACATTCCTTTCATTAATAAAGCACCCTGTGCACTTGTGACACTCTTGCCAATCATTTGCGATGAAGATAAAAATAATGGAGCAAATGTAGAACAAACTGCAGCATACATCAGAGCATTTGTGGGAAAAAAAAGAAAGAAACAAAAGGTAGTCTGTTGTGGTGACAATACATTGAAACACAGAGAAAATTTATCACAACTATGATTTTAGCAAGGATGAAAGAAACTGAATATTTAGTTTACTAACAAGGACATGTCAAATTCCTATGCAGAAATCTACCCTGAAATTCTTGTGGCAAAAGTAAGGTAGACCACACTGAAAACACCAAATACATATTTAAGATGAATGTCAAATCTTCTATACTAAATGAAAGTAATATATACTTCTTAATTAGCTAACTGGACAGCCTTGGTTCTTACTAGATTATAAAAATGTAACAACCATTGCCCAATTATTAGGAATAATGTAATACCATGGTTAGTATTTTTAGATGATTTGGTAATATCATCTGTAACATTGATAGGACTACAGAGAGCAATAAATGAAATTAGCAGCTACTGTAAAGAATGGGGGATAAGAATCAATATAAGCAATCAAAAATAGTAGTGCTTAAGAAGGTTGATAAGAAAAGATGAAAAGTGGTATTTAAATGACCAAAAAGTGGAGGTGGTAAAGGATTTGACTATTTTGGGATGAGACTGTGCTATAATGTAGGCTGGGAAGCACATGGGAGAAAGATAAGAGTGAAAGGGAGGATAGAGAAGTCTGAGATAAGGAGATGTAAATATAAATTACCAGATATGTCAGTTAAGTGGCATGAAAGAATCTATGAAGCAATGGAATAATAAATGACACGGTGTGGAGCTAATGAAATCAGAAATCATGTTGAACACACATATGAACAGTTCTGTAAAGAGATCCTGGGTTGGAATAAGTCAACGCCAAATGGAGTAGCTAGAGTAGAACTTGGAAGACCTTGCAGAAGTGGGGTGATTATAGAAAGATGTTTAAAGTATTGGTATAGTTGTATAAAAAACGATGATGATAATACATTAAAGATCTGCCTAGAAAATCAGAAGAATTTAACATGTAATTACAGCTGGTGGGCCGAGCTATAGAGAACGCTGGTCAAAATAGGGAAGCGAGAGAAAGAAATGTAAAAGGTTTTGGACAGTTATTAAGAATAGGATAGAGGACATTCACAGACAGGTGACGTGGGGAAATCTGATAAGTAAGAAATCACTAAATATATACCTGAAAATAAAGACAGAATGGGGAAGGGAAACATATATAGACATATGTGATAGACATGAGAAGGAGGGTTTAGCTTAGTTAAGGACAGGAGCCATATTGAGAGGAGGTTCACCAAAGGAGTGCACTCTATGTGGAAAGAAAATAAGTTTAGAACATCATGTAGTGGAGTATAAACAAACTGAAAACTGGAGGAAATTGATATGGGATAAGAACTGGGACAATAAAGGGGCTTGGGCTTACGTAGTAACAATTAAAAATGCTTACATTGAAAAGAGAGAAAAGATTAAGGGAGGTGGGGAAATTTTCTGACAAAATCAAAGAGAAATGGTTGAGAAGGGCAAGAAGGTAAGAGGTAGAGAAATGGAGGACAAAATCAGAACATTAGGTCAAGGTCGTATAAGGGCTAGGTTAGAGGTTAACACCCCGAAAGCCAATAAATTAAACTACTGGAAAAATTCTAGTTATTTAGTGACGCTGTCAATTAACAATAGTTATTTTTGTAAGCTGCTACTTGGGAGATAAATTTTGGAGTTGCAGTTTGTTGTAAACAAATACTGAGTAGTATTATGGTGCTTAAACACTTATTTGTTATTTTAATGTATAAAACTTTCCTCATAGGCACAATAAAGCATCAAGGGACAAACACATTTAATTATAATTATTGGTGATTACCTTATCTTTAATTTTCTGGGAACTTAACCTATGAAATCCTCTCCATTCAGAAATGATTTTTTATAAATGATAAACCATAAGATAAGAGGCAAATATTTAATGGACAAAAAAGTATATATTTTATAAACATATAACTTATTTCAAATAACCTGTTTTTGAACAGCAGCCACTTTGAAGATAGATGGTATTAGTTTGTTTTCAATATATTTTTTTTTAATTGGGACATTAAAATGAGAAGGATGGAATTTTAACCTGACCATATAGTGATGTACCCTTAAATGTCTGATTATTCTTGATTAATATGAAACAGATAGAAATACAAGATTTTATAAGGAAAGGGGTTAAAACAAATGATAAACAAATGTCATATGAGTTTTAGTTCTGTAGTTGTTCCAATTAGTAACGCTTGAGAAAGACTTAGGTTAGCAATGTCAGGATAGTTGTATATTAATTCTGAATTAAATGAGGAGTAATTGGATTAATTTGGGTTTAATCTACACCAGGGCCTGTTAACTCAGATAGGAAACCAGGAGACACATTAAGGTTCGCGAAACACCCGGGGTCTAAAGATACATTTTGAGCGCTGCATGCGCCGGATTCGATGCCGCCAATATAATTATTTGGGCTGCCGTGTTGCATACTAACTAATGTATAAAATAACTTCTGCTTAGTTCCAAATTTAATAGCTATTGTATTATTTTACTACTTATGAAGTAATTTTCATAATATTATTTGCCAATTGTCGACCTTATTTGAGCTCAATGTACGATATGAATAAGACACTACATTGGCTAGCCTGTAAATATTTGAATTAAAGCTTTAACGGCAAGCCACATTTTGCATCGATTTGCGAAATTGTAAAAATTTGAAAGAATTACAAGGACGTATGGGCAGCAGGAAGAACGAGAATAGATTCTCACAAATACCTATTTGTAAGTAAGATTTAGCATGTAGCTAAATACCGACAATTAATATGACATAACCTGAAATGTGCCTTAATATATATTCATGCATAGTTAAATTCTCTAAATTAATGTAGCACCTTATAATGGAAAAAGTGTGTTGTTTTACATACAAAAGTATTAGTTTCATTAACCTTGTTACTTTGTCACTGCAATAATGGGTTTTCTGTTTTTTGTTTTTCAGGGGTCATCCATCATCTCAGGCTACCAGGAATATAATGGCAGAAAGCAGAGTGCAGGATTATTGGATATTGTGTATGTTTCTTGTTTTGGTGACGTGCAGTGATCTTCAGGAACTTTAGTAATGTAGCACAAAGCATTCTTTCCCGCGTATACAGCAACTTAATGTGGCACATCAAATATTTCTGAAAGTTTGAGTTTCATTTCATATCAGTGGAAAATTCAACAAAAACTTTGAGGAATGCTGTGGCCAACAAGGAAAAGTGAAAAGTGGGTTATTTTAGACAGTTGATTGGGTGTATTAGCTTTGTGTTTGTACTTGTAGTTTTAAATTTAAAATATATGACATATATAAGTCCACGTAAGGTAAATAATATCCAGTTTAAATTACTGAAAAAATAGCTGTGAATTTTCAGATATACCAAAATTAGCATCATCTGTGTTTATGTATAATCTAGGTGGCTTAAATTAAAATATTTGGGCGAGATGCTTTATATGAATTTTATAAACTTTTTCTTTAAATTGCAATGACAAGTCTTTTAAAGAATTAAGTTCTCTTAACCTTACTCATCAGTGTATATCTATATCATTGATCAAAAATGTCACAGCTTTTAACAGCAATTAAAAGTATTATCTGAGATTCCATAAACCAAATTTGTTCTATATTGTTTAATGCAGTAGTCACTATGCAATATTATTGTACACATTATACTTAATTATTTACCTGAATAACCATCTTTGAAGAGATCTGATGGGATTAGAATTTATTTGGAAAATCTTTGCAAGTTTTTAGGTGTAATTGTGCATTGCAAGAAATGATTAAAATGTCATTGTGTCATCATCATTATATGCCACTTTTAATTTTATTTCTAGTATTCCAGTTATTCTTAAGACATGCACAATGTCAGCTAGCTAGGAACTAAACACACTGTGGCTTGATCTCAAATTAGTAAAGCTTCACAATAAATAATAGGTTATAAATCCTCTTCATTGTTAACACACACACACACACATACACACACACACACACACACACACACACACACACACACACACACACACACACACACACACACAAATGGGCTCAGAAAAATAACAAGTTAAAGTTATATTTGCGCAGCATTTATGTATTCTGTGGTACATTTGTTCTCAACATGTACTTGCCACCATTTATGAGTAATATTGGTACACAATTTCTGTAATGCTAACCATTTTAAGGGTGATATTTCGTTTTTGGCATGACCCACAGAAATGTTACATGTCACATGAAGCTACACTGCTAAACAGCCTCTCATTGTTCTAAGTTGGAATGAAACTCTCAATCTTTGGCATCGGAAAAAGATGTTTAACCTAATATATGAGCACATGCAGTGATGCAAAGCCACATAATAATTTTGAAAAGTAGATAAAATTGCACAATATTTTGCTATATAATGCACTTCTTGTTTCTTTGTAGTGAACACATAAGGGAATTATGGACTGTCAAAAGAAATAATGGTTAGATGTGTGAGCAAACAAATTACATTACTAAATTATTTTCTATTAACTACTCAAACACACAGTTCCATCACTTTCACTTCTTAACTAAAACTACAAACAGCATTAATAGTTCATAGTGTAATCTTTCATTGAGTTATTTATTTGACACACATTCAGTAGTATGTCATGGACGGAGAGGTTTACACTATGCAGAGGGCTCCATTTGCCATCTTAGTCATAAAGTACATTGCTTAAAGTCTTATCAAGTTAAAGTAAGCCACTTATCCAAACAATTGCTCTGCACATTAAGCAAATTATACTTCACAGTCAGATAACTACATGAAATAATCTCTTATTGGAAGATACACTGTGCATTAAATTTTATTTTTAAAACTGCACATTTTCTTCTTCGGCATTCATTACTGTGCAGATGCATGCCATTGAGGCATTTAAAAATTCAATGCTGTAATATTCTTGTGTTTTGAAAACCGTTAAGCTTAGGACTATTTTAAATGAATGATACAGCTTTAATGTAATTATTATTTTTCAGAATTTATTCTTCACATGTGAATGTCAATTCAACCAAAGTTTTTAGAAGTATATAAAATAGTGCTGTTTATGAAATTTATGTCACCAGTTGCTGATACTGACTTCTAAACTAATTTGACATTATTAATCTTATATGAATCGATCACAAATTTCAGGTTTTTCTCTGAAGATACTTTAGTATACTTGTGCTGAAAATAATCTATGTACTATAGAGCTTTTAAAATTCTTATTAAATATAAGCATTAACAGAGCTGCTTTGTTGTCATTTTAAAGAAACAGTGCTATTTTTTGTACATAGTTGTTATCATTTCAAATTTATATACACATTTCTTTAGGTTTTTTTCTCACTGTTATTCCAGGGAATTTTTCAACATTCTGTGTACAAAGAAATAGATTTACATATAACTTTATGGTAACCTTACCTGTTTTCCTGTATCTACAGAATCATTATTTTAGTGTAGAGTTATCTTTATTTTAAGTATTACACTCAGAAGCTTGAGGCAAAGGGGATACAGATGTCTTGTATAATCTCAACAGCATTTTAAGTGATCTCACTCTCTCGTTTTTAAAATTTTAATTGTTTTTAAAGACAAATTATCAATTTGCAACAGGAATAAAGATATAATGCTTTGTGGAAGTCAATTATTCATATTTAACAGGAAAAGTTCAAGTGGATTCTTGACATTTTTTTCACAGATTGGACAACTTCTTTCGAAGTCATATCTCGCACACTGATGAATAGTTTACCGCATACTTCCTCAGTGTATTTGACGCGTATTATTCTAATATGCGATAGCTGAAATGCGCGTAAACTATTCATGTGTGGCGAGATGTGATTTCGAAAGAAGTTGGATTCTATCAGTTAGTGAAAACGGGAGCCGAAGGAAAGGGGAAGCGAATGCACCACAGCTTGGTCGGAATAGAAGCTTACTACATTACCGGCCTTACCAGCGTTAGTTGCCAAGGTCGCCGGGGTCTAAAGATTGAGGATAGAGCGCCCTATGCGTCTTCAGTTTTTAAAACGGGGTTGAGAATCTGGTATTAATCTGTGATCTACACTGGTATTTTGGCTATGGTTTCCTGTCACTTAACCTTTGCCGGAGGCTGCAACCGCTGTACATTTTTGCTTATAAAAAATATATCTTTGGCCGCACGTTGTGACTTAAGTTTTTTCTCAGCATATTTTGCTATACTTATTACTTGTATGCCCTGTAGTTGTGCAATATGCGCATTCACCTCATGAAAATTATGCCATGATGCCAGAACACATATGGAAAATAAACCATCACGATGATAATACATCTTAAGAGGCAGTAGCTATATAAATTGTTCATGTACTTCAATTTTTAACTATTTGTTCATGGAATAATCAGCTGAAAGGTCATTCTTGAAGTTGCTGCACAAGATAGTTTAAAACAGAGCTTATTTAGAGTTTCATATCCAAACCATAAATTAATCACACCTGTTTAGTCTGTGATGTATTGCATCAAAGTGTTTGACCCTTGCGCAAAGAATCTGAGGCAATAGAAGGTGTATTGGACGATTTCAGGATAGCAGATAACGGAAACATAGAATATATATTTATGTTTAAGGGGCACTTATTTATTACTTGGGGTCATTTTCAATATCTACCACATCGATGGACATTCAAGGTATTTTTCACGACTCGTATTTCCAGAAGTTACCAATTGGTTACCATGCTGTTACCTATTGTATGTCATTTCAGTTTTCAATGTAAATATGACGAAATTTGCTCCCTAATACGAACAAATTTACTTATCTGAGTACATATTTTTGAAACAGAAATGTCAATTTCTCTACATCAGCATACAAATTTCACTTGAATCTTGTAAAACTCACTTTTATGAGACTGGCATCGCTTGCATCATTTATCTTCCTAACATAATTTATCTTAACCTCTAACAACCACGAAACTTATTCCACAGTATCACTATATCGAAGAAAATGTGAGAAGAATAGAACTATGGGATTGCATGCAATTATCAAATTCCCTCGGCCTTACTATTAAAAAACATTAAAAATATGCTTACACCTGAAATTCCCTTACGGGAAACGTACTGAAGGAATTACAAAGTTAGGTTAAACAAATTCAGTCCTTCCTCATTCCTTAACACTACGGCGTACGCTGTGCATTAACAGAGGCAGAAAAGTGTTGCAAATAATCAACACAATATTGCAACCACAAATGTTCTAAACGTTGTATTTCGCTTTATTTCTACCTTGATACATCACAATCACAATTACATAATGTACAACCGCCAAAACATTGACATGTGCCATTGTGTATTAGTCATGCAGGAAAATATAGTTCTGGAGTAATTTAAATTTATCTCAATTACAAAAAATCGGTAGCCTTACCGGCGATAACATGTATATATTTATCTTTCTTTTAGTATGCTAGTTTCTCTAATAATGAATACTGTGAATCTGTGGGTTCGTGAAATAATAAAACGAGGTTCCAAAACACAAAAACTACACTTTATTCTCCTCGAAATACCCTGCTCACCTTAAACTGTTTATTTTCTCTTAAAACTACCTTCAACTGTCGGTCGCTACCGGTAACGATTGGTTCCGAAGTTTTCCGCCAGGGTGACAAAAAAGTTCGTACTACACCTTTAACAACACCAACTCCGAAGTGTGGATAAAAGAATTGGTTTTATTTTTCTTGCTATCTGATGAGATAGCACCATTGCCATCTTCCGAAAGCGCCCAAGCTGGCAATCTGTGCTCGCGATTAAGTATCGCCGCTAACAGAAGAATTTAAGCAGTTCTTAAGTAAAAGTTTCCAAACTTGTACGATGGATTTCTCTGAGTCTGTTTTAACGTATATTAAAGACCTTCATAATCAACTTAGACTTGCCATCCAAGAACACAAAGTAAGTAAGACTTTGTTAATACTCGTGGATGCTGTGAACAGTTGCACTTTTAGTGATAGTTTGTGATATTGATGTGAAGAAACTTTTGAATGTGTCCGAAGTGTTCTTCTGTTTGAAACTTGATGAAAAGTTACTTTTAGTTCCTAACATACTTCGATAAGATGCGGTAGAACAACAATAAACACATTTGCAGTATTTAAGAGTTTGGCCTTGGGTAGTTAATCTAAATGCTTTAGAACAAAATGAAATACAGTTTTTGTGCTGCTCTTATTATATTCATCTATTTATCGTATAATTAATGTGATGCTTAACAAAACGCAATTAAATTCATGTAATCGCAGTTAAAGAACTACATATTATGCAGAACATCATGGGAACCTTATTAATTTGAAATGTGAGCAAAATGTAGTAACTATGCAGCAAATTATCAGGACTTTTTGTTTTGCCCTTGGTATTGTTTTAAGAGTTAACTTTTTCATGAAAAGTATATAGAGTTATAGCGTTCTTAAGTCGTTGGTTTACGAAGATCACCGAAGTTGTACAGGGTTACAGACTTCGCATCGAAAATGAAAGTTACTTTTTCCAACTATTTTATGAACTGAATTAGCTGTACATTCTCTTATTTTTTTAGGCAAATTGCAAAGCGATTTTTAGTGACTCTACTTATTCATATTGAACGTTATTCCTGTCAAAGTTGGATCAATTTAGTATTCTGCTGCACAGGTGTCAGATGCGCATGTACTCATTAAATTTATTTATCCGTTATTGACGCAAATTATTTTGCTACAATGGTTAAAAATGGGATTTAAATTTGTATTCCATTATGTATTTATATTGCTTTTTTGTTTTAATGAGTACTGGTTGCACCATCACCACGTTATATGTTTCTCAAGGTAACAAAAAGGATAGAAAAGTTGGCTAAAAGAACAAAAAAGAAAAAGAAAGAACGAACGGAAGCAACTCCACATTTTGAACATGTACTACATTGTTTTTTACAGCATGACTTTCCTGTTCCTTTTACCCTTTCTCATAGCATTCCTGACCTCTTTATTCCCTCAAATAGATTTTTCCTATTTAGTGAAAACAGAATGTACATAATTGCTGAATGTTTGTATGCTTTGGGTTACTACCTATATCAGGATAACATTTTAGATATAGTTTATCCCTTGTAGTTCAAACACTAATTTTTGACTTCCAATTAAACATGTATATTTAATGTTATATGTAGCTGAAATCTGTCATGACTGTTAAGGTCCTATTCTAAATTGCACATTTCTTTATATTATTCAACATGAAGATGTATATTTCCCCTAAGAGAGAATTGCTAATTAACAGTGACCTAAATATAATTCCAGATTTATAGGTATAAAAGTTGAACATTCAAAACTGCATTACAGGAAAACTATACATAGATAGCATATTCTGAGGTACACATTATGAATGTATGTGTAGTAAGTAAGAAACATTTTAACAAACATTCTTTTAATTAAGGTGGAAGTGTTTATGCAAACCTATGCATATTTAGTTGCAGTTATTTGAAAAGAGAAATTTAAGAAATATAGGCCAATTATCTTTTAAAAAATAAATAAGAGGAAGTGTTTATGTTTCTTCACAGCAGCATTTGAGAATATTAAACATGCTTGGCTGCATATTTCTTTTTGCATAACTATAACATTCAAAAGTTAAAACCATTTAAGAGCTGCAAGCAGATGTAGTTAATAAGCTTTTGCTGTTGAGTAATTAACATCCTTTTAGAAATAGAGTTTACTTCCTGAGCTAATTGGAACCATACTACTTAGTTAAGTTGTAAAATCATTAAAGTTGTCTGCGAAATAGTTTATTATAGAGTGAGTATACCCCCAAGTAAGAGTATACATTCAAGAGTTTTAAATCTTATATCAGACTACTTCGATCCTGGTGTAAATGTCCAGGAGGGAGTGTGTGTGTGGTGTTTTAGGGCCCGTCGACAACAAGGTCATTTGGGCCTCCAGGAGGGAAGAGAGAGGACAGCAATTGTGGTACACATGAGCATTAGGCCGTTAATTCAGTCAAAAGAGGTATCCAAATAAAAGGTAACACCCATTACCTTCCTTGACCAATTAAAGCTCTGATGGTCATTATGTGTATTTTGATGAATTTAGGGATTTATGTGGCAAAGTGAAAAACTGACTATAAATAGTTTTATCAATCTAATGATCATATCTCTGTATTACTGTCTTTGTCTCTTTTTTACCAGATACTTACCTCAGGATTGAGGCACTCTGACATACATTATAATAAGAATAAATGAAGGTCAAAACCTAGCACTAAAAAGAAAATTTGTGCCACCTGGTTTGTATTGCAAAAACCTGGTTAATCCAAGCAGTTTAAAAAGAATGAATGTGGTATACTAGATCGTTTACTTGCTGGATCCCGAAGCTCAGGAACATTGTACACATACATTAATGGCAAATGCATAATAACCACCACTAATACTGTTTTCCCCCTTTTTTTTAAATCTTAAATTATGTGTTAACGTATGAACATTTGTTAATCACCACCATTTCAAGCATTAATCTCAGGACATGCATTATCTTAGGTCAATAATAATGCAAATCCTAAAATCATTGTTGCACATAATCTGCTAAATATATTGAAAATTGCTCTAAGTATTTGTTGAATGGGATATTAAAGATATCTTCCATTTTATAATGCAGATTGAGTATATAAGAATAACTGTAAATGTTTCTTGAAAATTTTATGCTGATTAGGATTATCTAATGGTTTAGGGTAACATGTAAGGTTATTATACATTTTTATTGCAGAATAGTGACCTTCTTGATTGAACAGTTCTAAGCTAATTGTGGGTCTATGCAGATCACCTGTATTACTCATACTGTGATCGTGTTGTGAAGATATAATTATCTGTAAGATAGCTTAACAGAGAATATAGGTGTTCACCAGCAAAAGTAAGAGACTTTTGTGTTTTAAATAAGTACGTTTGGGAATGATGGGGGCCAACAACACAGATAATACATATGGTCAAACAATATACATGTTCAATTTTGTAATATAACTGCTTGCTGTGCTGAATTACCTCAGAAGATAATTCCATATCATAACAGGGAATGAAAATAGGCAAAATATGCTTTTTGAATCATTTTAACTGGATATTTTAAGTTTCTTATTCCAAAGCAAAGATGACTCTAATTCGTTTTTTTCCATTTGAGCTCTTCATCAATTTGGAGTCCAAGAAATTTTGTATTGGATACTTATATAGTGCAATTGTATTTGATTGTTAATTTCATTACCTGCTTATCTTTGTCTTAAATTGAATAAAGTTTATATATGGAAGAAGCTAGAAGCAATGAAGTGTAAAGATGTATTCACTTAAGTTGAGCCAGTATTAGAAACAGTAACATCACTTTTTTTAAACAGAGATTAAAAAAGTGATGCAAGGTTTATTAGTATTGACTCACCTTAAGTAAATATATGAATAAAGTTTGTATTATCATAGTGTAATGATATCTTGTTTCCTTAGAGGAAATGTTGAGCTGTTCAAATGCTTTAATTACAGTATCTCTTAATTGCTGTTGTGACTTTTCAGATACAAGTGCAATACTTTAATTTACAGAGAGCACAGCTAGTATACTGATGTCAAAAAATTCTGCATGAGAAGCCAATGTAGATATTTGAAAGCAGAACATACTGAGCTGTATTTTGGTAGCTTAATTTTTTGATGAAATCTATCTGTTTGAAGGCCCGGAAACTTTATGGGAGGAATCTCGCATATAGTAATTAATAATAATGAACCCTGCCGCAACAGCCCTAAGAGGGCCAAGACCTACAAACCCTACTGCCGGCCTAGTGCCCACTTACACAAGGTAGAGGTGGGCAATCATCCGACTGATATGAGGAGGAGATGTGAGTAGCATCTTGGCATTTCCCAGCCGGAATATTGGTTTTCATGACCAGGACCGCTTACCTAGAGTAAGCTCCTCACTTTCCTCACGATGCTGAGTAGACACTGTCCCTATACCCGGGACATAAAATCTGCATCCCATGGGTGGTATCAAACCCGGGCTGCTTTCCGTGGCTAGGCGTCAAGGCATGCTGCCTTAGCCCACAAACGCCAAGGCACAGAACACCTGTAGTAATTGTTCTACCTAAAAATTAAATCAATGCTTGATAGATAAACATGCAAACTTCAATGCCATGGCTGGGATTTGAACCACGATCTCCTGGTTTCCATCCAGTCACTCTAACCCATTGAGCTAGCATGGCCAACTTGCCATCATGACATTAAATTCTCCATTTGACTTGTATATTTCCCCGTAGACCACTAGGGGCTCTCGCATTCAAGATACACCATTTTTTTGACTTACTATTGTAAGTACTAGAATCCCAGGCTTCATCATTTAACTCTTATTATTTTAGTTAATTTCCATCAATTTACTAAAATAACAGGTGCTTGATATTGCTTGCTTCTGTATTGTATGAAATGTACGTTTCGGAATGAAGCAATGGATATTTTCAATTAAATTTAAAGGGAGTCGATTAATGACACTAAACAACACTTACTTTTAAATGTTTCCGGAAGATGTTTCAGAGACTTTGCCTGCATCCTCAACCGGCCATTGACTGGTTCTCATTGGTGTAGTTGACGATATTTTGTCATAGGTTTTCTCTGGTGGCAGTACAAGGAACTTGCTGCACAAATCCTTTTGGGGGATGTCGAAATTGAATACTTTGTTCCTGTTTTTTGAAATGAAGATTTGTTCCCCTGTGGATAGTTCTTGTTTTCCTCATGTATGTTTCAGTAGTTTTGGTTCTGGATTTATGTTGTGGTTTTTTTTCCCAAAAATGAGTGGCAACTGCTTATTTTTCTAATTGTTTATATTTTATGCTTCTAAAGTGTTCCTTTGCTCTTGTTTCTTAATTTCTTTTGGTTTTTCCAATATAAATTTGACTATATTCACTGCATTCAATTTGATATATACCAGATTTTTCCTTAGATGGAATGGCATCATTGATTGAGCAAATTAGGTTTTTTAAGGAGAAATGGTTGACTGGTGCTAGTTTAGTGTTTTGTTTTTTGAAGACTTTTTTGAATTTATCAAAGGCCCATGGACGGTTAAGTGAATTTTTTGAAAATCATATAGTTTCTGTAGCTGAGAGGGTTGTGGTTTCCTTTATTAGCTTCTTCTTTTTGCTAAGTTCACTTTTTTGTCTACTAATGATTTGGGAAAGTCATTTTTTGTGCTATTTAAATAATTTTGTTATATTCTTCTGCTGTGAGAGGGATGTTGACCAGTCTGTGTGCTAAACTATTGAAGATTGCCTGATTGTGGGGTCTTGGGTTGTAGCCATTAGCTTTTATGTAGTTGTCTGTCTGTGTTGGTTTTCTGTAAATGCCCTTTAAATTTAATTTATTATAACAACACTGTTTGCAACACTTCCAAGAAAGGAATGGATATTTTGTTATTCAGTGTTAACCATTGAGGCTATAACATGCCTCTTCTTTCCATTGACATCAAAATTATTACATATACAAAAGGTTATAAACATCTAACTGGGTGAGAAAATAAATTATATTCAGTGGATTGCTTCTCATGTTGGAAATAAAGGGAATGAGGAAACAAACTATGGCATTATTCTTAATGAGTATGAACTTTATTAAATAAAGCGCAAAATTAATATAGTTCTGAGTCAAACTAGTGCTCCATGCTCCATATATTGCTAGTGTTTACCTAGAACTCCTTTTGTTAGCACTTTCGTAGCATCCTCAGCTAATTGAAAAAATATTTGTAGTCGTTTTTATCACTTACATTTTTTTTATTGAGGGACTAGTTTTTGAAACTGTTGCATCCATTTTCAATCTCGAAGGTCCAACTATTATCTGTTGTTGAAAATCACGAATTGTAGGTTGAAAATGGATAAATAAATAAATAATAATTTTGCTGTTGTTGAGCTGTACAGTAATAGACAATGTCAAGAAAATATGATTATAAGCATTTTGGAATGAAGCTTAAGTCTACTCCTATGTACTAATGCATTTTACCTTAAGATTATCACTTATGAACATTACACATTCTTATAACCTGGCCTACACTACTTAAATAAATAAAGTTATATATACTACTGCTTAATTCTGTGATTTTAAATATTCCCCTATTGAATAACAAAGCCTAGCAACCAATCATTTATACAATACATTCTTAAAAGATGTTCATTCATATTCATCTTTATTCATCCTTGATATCTTGTTCAAGATAATGGACACGTCAAGCACAATATAACACTAACATAGTAACAGGTAAAAACTATACAAAAAATACGTGATTACAAGAAATAGGTAATATAATAATTTAAAGAACAAAAATGAATAAGAACATAATATATCATACAGCAGAAGAGAAAACTAACTAAAAACTCTCGTACAGAATAAAGACATTCTTCAACTAAGAATTTTGTAAAGTAATAAGATAAGACAAGATCTTTATTAGCCGCAAGAATTACAACAATATATACATGAACATACAGAATTATTTTAAGTCCAGAAGACCACCATTTTATGTAAACTCAAGATTTAAAAGTTCATGAATGTTAATAAGTTGACGGGTTCAAGTATTGCATGAGCGTATATCTTATTTGCAATTCTGGTAAGTGATTATAACAGTAGTACAGTATTAATGTATACATTTATGACACTCATTATTTTTAACTAATTAAATAGTCTAGTAACAGCTTCGGAAACTAGTCCCTCAAAACATAGAAATGCGACGGAATTTTAAAAGCCAACTAAAAATAGTTTTCTTCGGTTAATTTGAACATCACTGTTACTAAATTTCTCTAAACACGCATAATTTTCAGTTAATATTGACCGTTGAATTTTCAATTGGTTTTATGCCTTTGTGGAGATTGGGATGTCTCTGTTGGTGTTCTGCCTGAACTTCAAGTTCATCATGACACCAATAGAGACAGCTCAATTGCCTCCTACAAGTTCACCCAATTGAAATTCAACAGTCAACATCAGCTAAGGTTGTTAGGAAGGTTCTATCAAAACATGTTTTAGGTAAACACTGGCAATATAATAAGCAAGGAGTACTACTAGTTCGACTAATTCTCTCTGCCGTAGAAGTATTGTTCCAAAAGATCAAACAGTTAAAAGAGTGAACTTGTCAAACAGGCTATCTGAAGAGAAGCCATGGAGGAAACGTTTGAAAAATGAATAGTTTGCAAAGTTGACATGGATTTTAAATGACCATACACCATGGTTGTCAGGTAGATGGTTTATTGAGAGACAATACCTGTATATTGCCTGTGGAGTATAAAGAGAATAATTTTATGACTGGGATCACAGACATGTTGGGCACTTCAGAACTCAGACATAAAGCCAATGACCAGCTATGCTGGTACACCAGAGGACAAAATTTATTGCTGTGTTTCTGAACTTGCACATATTCCATAAAGTAAATTTATTGGGAGTCGATTAATGACACTAAACAACACTTACTTTTAAATTTTCCCGGAACAAGTTTCAGAGGCCTTCCCTCTATCCTCAGCCGGACATCGATTGGTTCTCATTGGTGTAGCTAGCAATATTTGGTCATCAGTCTCCTCTGGTGGCAGTTCGAGGAACTTGCTGAACAAATCCTTGAACTGCCACCAGAGGAGACTGATGACAAAATATTGCCAGCTACACCAATGAGAACCAGTCGATATCCGGCTGAGGATAGAGGGAAGGCCTCTGAAATTTGTTCCAGGAAAATGTAAAAGTAAGTGTTGTTTAGTGTCATTAATCGACTCCCAATAAATTTAATTTGTACAACAACACTTTTTTCAACACTTCCATGAAAGGATTTATTCCATAAAATGTTTATTGTTCAACCCTTTTCCAAAGAGGCTGTATAACCAAGATATTCAGATGTATGGGGCCCTTGGATAAATATACAGTACTTCAAATAAATATAAGACTTGAAGCTTTCACAGCAAGCATTATTAATCAAAATGTATTGTTTATTTATTCAAACGAAATTATTTTTAAAATCTTTGTTCTACCATTAATATTTTTATTTCTTTATTATATAAATAATGATTATCTAATAAATCTATAAGAAAATATGGAAAATAATTTAACCTTATTGGCTTTGCGTTTGATCAACTATATCATGTTTACAAATATTTAGCTTTCAGCATTCAGGATCATTCAGATCCTAAAGAAAACAATGGAGTATAGAATGGCCAAATGCTTCATAAACCTGACACGGCTGATCACGTGAAAAGCCTTGATTAATACCCTGTATAAAGTTGTAATATGTGTAAATGTAGATGCAACCAAATGTAGAAATAATATTCATTCATTCAAATAGAGGGTTTTAGCTGTTAATATCCTCCCCAGCTAAATACTGTGACTTTGTGGGTTCGTAGAATTCAAAGTTGAGTTGCAGAAATTCAAAATTGCTCTTTATTTGCGTAGAAATAAACTTTGCTCACCAGCAGGATTACGTAACACACAATTACAATCTTCTAAGGTTGTTGACCACAACAAAGAGTTCGCTTCTAAAACACACACCAGTTACAATTACTGCTCTCTCATTACGGCTCTGTTTACAACTGTCCTTACAACTGTTTACTACTGTCCCTGGGCGAGTTGCCGCTTCCCTAAATACCTCTCCTCATAGTACCAGATACTTCCGGAATATTCTGTAACAAACATAAAATCGAATGTTCTGTAAGACAATCAATCTTTCACTAGAATGTTCCTAAATTTATCTGTTTTGGCATGCCTTTTATCTCCACGCTATGTTTATCTGCTTATGCAGGCTCTTTATCTCCATGATACACTATCAATCTGTTATCGCACCTGTGAACACTTTCAACACATACGCTGCCAGTCGTAATAATGGATTTGCAACAATACAATCACTTGCAAAGGTATATTCTTATGTTTTGTTTTGCTTTAATTATAGAACTATCTTTAGCTTCATGCTTATATTGGTGACTTTTATTGTAGAAACAATTTCTTTTGTGTACTGATCTTTTTTTTTTTATTATTATTTCTTTTATTTACGTCCTCAACGTTAAGTCCTATCGGACGATGAATGAAATTGGTGAAATAATGCCCAAATGAATCTGGGGTCCATGGAGCTTAGAGCTACCTGACATTTGTCTTTAAGGATAAGGGAAAACCCCGGTAAAACCTTATCCAGGTAACTCACCCTGACCGAGATTCGAACTCGGCACCTCTTGAACGTGTGACAGACACGCTAACATCTACGCTACCGACGGGGGCGTACTGATGTATATGAAACACCAGGTGGAAAATAGGTTTTATTTTTTTAATTGGAAATACATTCTCATTAATACTTTCCAGTTCATGGAGAGTATAAGGGAATGGTCCTAATTAAAGAAAATTCTCTCCTCCCTCTCCAACCAAGAAACCCTTTCTGATCATTCCTTCTCAGTGTCCTATTGTTTTTGGCTTATTTCTGAGATTAAATATTGAACTATTAATGGATGAAAAAAATAACAGAAGAACGAGCATATATAGAGAATATCTTCCCAATAAAAAGCTCAGAATTCCAAATAATTTATACTTTGTCTTCCAGAAAATAAATAAGTGCAATCAAACCCATATATTTTCATAATTACAGACATTCATTGTTATTACATTTAACAGATTATGTTGTGTGCTTTCAAATGTCTGAATCAAATCAAGAAATATTTCTATAAACATTTCTTTTTATCTAGTGCTAAAGTACTTTTATAGCAAGCATATGTATAGGGTTTTCTGTTGACATTCTTTTCTAAATGCTATATAAGATGCTGTTTTAAATTCACTTACTGTACATTATGATTATATGCCCTACCCTCAATTACTTGCAATACAGAAGAGAGATAATGGGCATACAAATGGAAGTCAGACAGACACACACCTTCCCCCTTTTTTTATAGTGCATTTAGTTCAGTTTATTATTGTTAAGTATAAGTATATATTACAGAAATCTTCAGTGTTATAGTATACTAAATTGAAAAATGAAAACTTATTATAAGCAAAAATTGTGCATAATTAGGTATTTACATAAAGCAATCTTGCAAAGAATAAAAATTATTTATGAACCATTTATAAATTCTTGATCAAGAGGACTTACTTGATAACACAAGTGCCTTTAGTGTAATCTCATTAATAACTTAATAAGTTGTTTTACAGAAAGTCTTAAGTTTATCAAGTCTGCCAAATGAAATGGCAAGAGAGTATTTATTTTCTCATATAGTATGTATCTCAGTTGTTTGTGCCATGATCATGATTTGTTTGTCGGGAGAATGAATATTTCACTTATCGCCGGTTATGCGGCCACCTGGTCATTTGACTCGCCAGCGCGCATGAAAATAGGCTTCTTGCGGTAGCCGGGTCAGACATGTTTGAGACATGTAGAAGATATGTGATGTGTTTCGTTGTGTGGGTGAGTGCAACGTTGTTGCAATGAAAAGACGTTTTTTAGTTCATCTAAATGTTAAATGTATTGTTGCCTTCTTTATGATTATTCATATAAGAAATGTAGCATGTGCAATAAATTTATCTAGAGATATGAATAGAGCTCTATCGAGTAAAGTCCACAAAATCAGTTTCCTTGATTTCTGCTAAAATCAAGGTGGTCCTCCGAATTAAATTATCACGACACGAACATTGGTCCTTCACGGGCGGATATTATTGTGCATCGCAACAGTTTTTTCTGCATGGATTCAGTGGGCCCCAGGACGCCAAGCATCGGGATCTACACAGCAGATTATCAGTATTTCATTCGCAACGACACAGTAGCCTGCATCGCAACACATTTCAGGTCAGAACATTCCTTTTCTTTCTTTCTCTCATTTAAGCAAGTCTCATAGACATTCAATATGGAGCAGGATTTGAAAGCCCTTGTCAAAAGAAGGGGAATAATCAAAAGAAAATTTACCTTTGTTCGAAAATTTCTTGATGAATTACCAGAACAGGTCAACATTTTCATATTGAGAGCTAATTTCGCTAACTTAAGTGAAATTTGGGACAAACATGAAGCTATTCAGACCTAAATTGAGTCTCTTGTGGAAGCGGAAACTGAATTAGATATGCATGCAGAACACGAGGAGGAAACAAGAAACAGTTACCTCGAATTGAAAGCTAGGTTAGCTGAATTAATACAGGATCATGAACAGCAAGAAAATGGTTCTGGACATTCGCAGCACACAGTGCAGTCCAATCGCCACAAGCAGCTAAAGCTATCAAACTGCCTGTGATACAATTGCCTAAATTTGAGGGTGATGTTACTCATTTCAAACATTTCTATGACACATTTACAAGCTTAGTGGTAAACAACCAAGCTTTAGATGCTATTCAGAAATATCACTACTTACTTTCCTCTCTCAAGGGACAAGCTCATTCACTAATACAAAACATACCTGTCACTAGTGTTAATTTTGATGTAGCATGGGAGCTCATATGCTCACGCTATAACAATACAAGATTAATAGCTACAGCTCATATAAAACATTTATTAGCACTACCAGTAATGCCTAATGAAACAGTAAATGAACTACGTACCTTGCTCAACCATTTTCAAAATAACTTGAATGCCATTGAAGCATTAAAACTTGAAGTGCCTTTGCATGAAATCATTTTAATGCAACTTCTCCTAGAACATTTGTCTGACACCACAAGCAGAGAATGGGAGAGTAAAATAGATTCTCAAAACTTCCCTTCTTTGAAGGATCTTATGCAATTTTTAGAAGCAAGAGCACACTCTTTTGAATTGCTTGCCAACACTGCATGTAACAAGACGGTAGTTAAGCCTAAGACTGAATTGCACTTTGCTAAGCCCAGCAGCAGAGACAGTAAACTCTCTTAGTTATCCACGAGTGATTGTGTATGTCCATTTTGTCAGTGCAATCACATGCTACATAACTGTGATGACTTCAAAACTCTTAATGTGCATAAGCGTTGAACTTTCATTAAATCCAGGCTCCTTTGAACCAATTGCTTTGCTCCTAATCACATATCAAGTAAATGTAATCGTGCCTGATACTGCAATTGTGGCTCATCCACTCACAGCAATTTGCTTCATGATAGTAACAGAGAAAATGCTTCACGTGCAACTTCATCTAGTCCTGTATATGATTCTACTAGAACAATTGACGCGCCATCTAGCTATTGTTCTTTTAAATGAAAATCCACACAGCAGGTTTTGCTTGCCACCGCACTAGTACAAGTGGAAGTCAGATATGGCAATCTCATACAATGTAGAGCACACCTCGACCATGACAGTCAATCCAATTTTATAACTGCAGAGCTTGCGAAGCGCTTACAGCTTAACAAGGTGACAGCTGATACGCCTATTAATAGTATAAATGGCACCTTTTATACGGCCACACACCATGTTCAGGTCAATCTGAAATCTATGGTAAATGATTTTAAGACTAAAATTGAATGTCTAGTACTTCCTCGTATAACAGGAAAACTACCTTCCATACATACCAATTTGTGCAACTGGAATATTCCTTCTAGCATTCCATTAGCAGATCCTAGGTTCAACATTCCTGATGAAGTTGAAATCCTAATCGGAAGTTCCTTATTCTTCGAGTTATTGCATGGGAAAACCTTAAAGAAACAAGGACATCCTATACTAGCCAGCACAGCACTCGGTTGGATAATATCAGGCCCTATTCCAAGGTCATCATACAAGTACAAGGCTAAGTCTTTGCCTCAGCATAATTTCTTCATCAGCACTGATAACCTTCACACACAGTTAAAACGTTTCTGGGATTTGGAAGAATTTCCTCAGCATGTTCTTACTAAGGAGGAAAAGGAGTGTGAAGAATATTATGTAAAAACAACCATTCGTTATGTCGATGGTAGCTTTACAGTTTGTCTACCCGTCAAGGAGGAAAAAAATCGCGTAGGTGAGTCTAGACAGCAAGCCATCAACCGCTTTATGCACTTAGAACTACGTCTTCAAAACGACATCACACTTAAAGAAGATTACACTCAATTTCTCTCTGAATATGAATCCATGGGGCACATGAAGCAATTGTCACCACCAAAGGAAGGCGAACCTTGTTACTATCTTCCGCATCATGCAGTTTTCAAACCTTTGTCTACTACTACTCGCACCTGAGTTGTATTTGATGCATCTGCACAGTCATCTTCAGGACTATCCTTGAATGATGTGTTGAACTTGGGTCCTATTATTCAGGATGACCTTATCTCCATAATTTTACGATTCAGAACTTATCGCTATGCATTCTCAGCTGACATTTCATAGATGTACAGGCGAGTGAAAATGCATCCTGATGATCAAGATCTCCAAGGAATAGTATGGCGAGAAAACAAAGATGAACCTATCAAGGACTACGCTCTTACTACAGTCACATATGGTACCAAACCTGCATTCTTTTTGGCCATAAGGACATTGCATCAACTAGCTTCAGAGAAAGAGGCTAAATATCCACTAGCTTCTCAAGCTATCCGTGAATCCTTCTACATAGATGATTGCTTATGTGGTCATAATGATCTACAGCAAGCTTTACATATTCAGAGGCAGCTACTTCAGATGTTAGGTAGTGGTGGACTCCCACTTAGGAAATGGTGTTCTAATCATAAAGAAATTTTAAAATCCATTCCACCAGAACACAGAGAGACACAACTTCCACTTTCATTGGATAGCACTGAAAATGTGCATACTCTTGGTCTCCTCTGGCATCCTGGAACAGATCAATTCCAGATACAAGACATTCCATCTCTTCAGGATAATCTAAATTCTAGCTACAAAAAAGAAGCATACTTCCTGTCATATCATCTATTTTTGATCCTTTAGGCCTAGTGAGTCCTATTGTCATAAATGCCAAGAAGTTTCTACAATCTCTTTGGTTGGAAAAAACTCGGTTGGGATGAATTGATACCATCTCGCCGCATCCAACAATGGCTAAATTTCTGCGAGACATTGTCCATCATTCCTGCTATACGTATTCCAAGACACGTCTTAATCACAGATACATTAAGGGACATACAAATACATGGGTTTTGCGATGCCTCAGAAAAGGCTTATGGTGCCTGTATTTATATTTGTTCTATGAACAGCTGCACGGAGGTGAAAACTAGACTTCTTTGCTCCAAATCCAAGGTTGCACCATTAAAGAAACAAATCTTTCCTCAGCTCGAACTTTGTGGTGCTTTACTACTCGCTAAACTTTACAAGGTTGTAGCTAACCTGAAGCTGCAGACTTCACAGAACTATCTATGGACGGACACTATGATTGTTCTAGCATGGGTTAAATCCAACCCACACAAATGGAAGACACTTGTAGCCAACAGAGTTTCACGAATACAAGAGTTATCAGAAACTGCTGCCTGGCGATATGTACCTACTCAAAATAATCCAGCAGATCTCATTTCAAGAGCAGTTTCAACTGAACCTCTTGCCTCAAATGACTTGTGGTGGAAAGTTCCTGATTGGATCTCACACCCTTTGCATCTTGGCCAGAACAACCCAAACGATTAGGTATTCAAGATGCCACTGAGCAACGCACTACTGCATGCTTGATAGTCACTACAGAAAGTGATGATATCATTTCTCGTTTTTCAAAATTGTTACGCCTGCAGAGAGTGACAGCATACTTGCTGAGATTTGCATTCAACTGTAGAAACAGCAACACGACACTCCAAGGTCCTCTCTCAGCACTTGAGCTTCAACAGTCATTGCACTGCTGCATTAAGCTTGCTCAACAATCAGCTGATATCACAGAGTTAACAGAACTTAATGATAAAGGACACGTTCCTACTAAAAGCTCATTGAAATCTTTGCATCCATTTGTCGACAATGAAGGTTTACTCCGAGTAGGGGGAAGAACTGAAAAGGCTGAAATTTCCTTCCAGTCAAGACATCAGCTCATCTTACCTCCTAAGCATCATCACCAAGCTAATTATTGGAAGTGAATATGTTAAACATTTGCACACTTCCAATCAGCTACTTACCTCTTCTCTTCGACAATGGTATTGGATACCGAGGATAAGGGAATCTCTTAAGTCAGTCCTACACAAGTGCTTGCGGCAATTAACATTGAGTTGGTTTCAGACATCACTTCTGATGCTTTTGTTGCTGCCTTACGAAGGTTTACAGCTAGACGAGGATTGTGTAAAGAGATCCTAAGTGACAATGGCACAACTTTTGTAGGTGCTAACAACAAACTTATAGAACTTAGACTATTTTTCCAATCTCGCAAGCACCAAGAGATTGTACAAGACTACGCTTCATCTAATGAATGCACATGGCATTTTATACCACCCAGCTCACCCCTCTTTGGAGGATTACATGAGGCTGCAGTCGTAGAGTAATGGGTACACAAGTACTGACCTATGAACATTTAACCACATTACTAATTCAAATTGAGGCTTGGTTGAATTCCCGTCCATTGCTACACCTTACTGAAGATCCTTATGATATTTCCTACCTTTCTCCAGGTCATTTCCTCATTGGAGAATCATTAACTTCCATACCATCACCTTGTTCTGACAATCCGAATCAGTTACAGAAATGGCAACAGCTCCAAGATCGTCTACAACATCTGTGGCAGCTGTGGTCAACCGACTATCTACATTCACTCCAGCAGAGGCAGTTCCAGTGAAAATCTTAAGGCAGACACCATGGTCCTGCTAATGGAAGACAATTCATCTCCTCTGCATTGGGAACTTGGAATCATCACTGCGACTCATCCTGGTGGTGATGCTTTAGTGCGGGTAGCTACAGTGCAAACTTCTAAGGGTGAATATAGGCGTCCCATTGTGAAACTGTGTCCTCTGCCAGTTCAAGAACAACAGTGATATTTTTCAAAGTGTGCCTATGTTAAATAAAAAAACTGTTCAGTTTTTTTGGGCCCCAGTATGTTTGCGCCATGATCGTCATTTGTTTGTCGGGCGCATGAATATTTCACTTGGCGCCGGTTATGCAGCCAGCTGGTAATGTGACTCGCCAGCGCGCATGAAAATAGGCTTCTTGTGGCTGCCAGGTCAGATATGTTTGAGACATGTAGAAGATATGTGATGTGTTTCGTTGTGTGGCTGAGTGCAACGTTGTTGCAATGAAAAGACGTTTTTTAGTTTATCTAAATTGTTCAATGTATTGTTGTCTTCTTTATGATTATTCATATAAGAAATGTAGCGTGTGCAATAAATTTATCTAGAGATATGAATACAGCTCTATCGAGTAAAGTCCACAAAATCAGTTTCCTTGATTTCTGCTAAAACCAAGGTGGTCTTTCAAATTAAATTAATCACGACACGAACATCAGTTGATATAAATAATCAGATAAATTTGCAAATCCGATTTTAACACTTAATAAATATAATAGAAGCTGTAGCTTTTCTGGCAGCAGTGGCCGCCTCGGTAGCGTACTGGTAGCATGTCTGCCTCACGTTCAGGAGGTCCCGATTTCGAATCTCGGTCAGGGTGAATTACCTGGATAATGTTTTTTCCGGGGTTTTCCCTTATCTTCAAAGGCAAATGTCGGGTAACTCTAAGCTCTATGGACCCTGGGCTCATTTGAGCATCATTTCACCCATTCCAGTCATTGTCCGATTTGACATAACGTTGGTGGACGTAAATTACAAAAAGAAAAACAAAAATAATAATTCCTGGCAGCGTGAGTATTCCAGTTTCTCTAGGGTCTGCAAGCCAGGTAATGCGGTGATGTATATTTGCACTGTTCGAACAGTTACCATGGATTTGTCTTTGGTAATAGATACCTATCAGATAACACACTGATTGCTCCACGTGGAGTGAACATATATCTGTCATTTGTGATTCCTGCAAATTCCATTGGCTGAAGTGATGCATTCATTGGTGGTTAGCACAGTGCGAGGAAGTGCGGCAGTTCCCCTCTTACTCTTTCAAGAATAATCAGTGTGTTAACTGAGAGGTTTGTAGTAACAAAAGTAAAGCCATGGTAACCGTTCGAGTATTGCGACTATACCAACGTTTCGGGAGCATACATTGTTCCCATGTTCAGCATACCCTAAAGTTGGAAACAATGTATGCTCCTGAAGCGTTGGTACATCATCACATCTACACTGACTTGAAGTCCGAGAGAACTTGAAATACTTAATAAATATGTATATCAAGTAATAATAGTATTTACTAGTATTCTGAAGAAGTGATTTACACGGTTATTCTTTTTATAACTTTATTTTGGATTAATAGAATGTTTAATTTGGTGCTATTACCTCTATAATAGCATTTGCATAAGTGATACACATGGGAAAAAAAAACACAATAAGCAGATGCACGTTACTTAATGGTGCATGTTTCTGTAAATGTTTTATTGAAAGTGAAATTCCTATGTCAAAATCTACTGGCATGTAAAGAAGCAATTGTGGGACAAAATGTTGGCACTGACAGAATTGGTGTGATCTACATTTTAGTGAAAAGGATGCTGCCGAAGTCTGGTACATATAATATTTATTTGTATTAAGCTCTTTTCAGAGTTCATATGCCAGGAGCCTACACAGGTTCCATTACAGGCCACTCAGGCTAGTAAATATCAGACCATTTAAAACTTGTTGATAGCTACACATTG
Source organism: Mantis religiosa (assembly GCA_030765055.1). Lineage (NCBI taxonomy): Eukaryota > Metazoa > Arthropoda > Insecta > Mantodea > Mantidae > Mantis > Mantis religiosa. Next base: position 2,561,720 of record JAUKNK010000076.1, on the reverse strand, counting down.
CTGTTAACTATGATTATCTTTATAATTAATAAATTATTATATGCTACATACTTCAATTTCATTTATCGACAAGAGCCATTTCCTTTAACTCTAAATATGAAGGCTACTAAATGAATAATCTGAGATGTTTATGAAGATCTTTATAAGTTATAAATTATAAATACATTACTGTTTCTAAAACTTTTAAGTCCAGCATAATCTGAGACTATAAAAAAATTTTTTGACTCACTTCTAGTTTTACCATCTTCAACCATTTATTTTCGATAAGCTCTTTGTTTTAGATATCTGTGCCTTTGCATTCTAATAAAATGTGGATTGCATATTATTATCTCTGCATTAAGGTAAAATTCCGTCTTCTGTCTCAATATTCTTTTAATGAATAGTTATTTATATGACGATATAATTTTGAGTTGAATTAATACTCAATGCTCCATTTATTGCTAGTATTTACCTAGAACACGTTTCGTTAGGGTCTTCCTAACATCATCAGCTGTTGTTGACTAATGGACATTGGTTTGGTGAACTCATTGGAGGTGACAGGTGCATCTCTGTCAGTATCTTGACGAACTTGAAGTTCGGGTTTTCATCAAAGGTAGTGTCGAAAGTAAACAATTTTCTTTCATATTTCTTAATGAAGATCTTTTCACAGATGGTTAATGCAGCTGGACCTTGGACACTTTTGAATAAGTGGAATTCTTGCTCTATATCATGATTCTCCTTCCAAAAATGGTATGCTACCGCCGATTTATCTATTTCTTTGTTCCTGATGTTCCTAAAATGCTCTTTAAGCCTAATGTTCAAGTTCCTTTTTGTTTTTCCAATATAAAAGTTGTCACAGCCTTTGCAGTTTATCCAGTACACATCCGATTTTTTTTGTGGGTATCTCCTTTGTATTATGTGATTTGAAAAGGTGTTGTACACTAAATTTGTTCTGTGGGGCCAAAATAATAATGTGCTCTTTGAAGACTTTTTGGAAAATGTGTGTAGCTCTGGGATGATCTGTAACTTTTCTGTATGAAGTTTCATTGTTCCCATCTTCAGCATACCCTAAAGTTGGGGACAATGTATGCTCCTGAAACGGTACATCACCACATCTACACTGACTTGAAGTCCGAGAGAACTTGAGATACTTAATAAATATGTATATCAAATAATATTCTTTAATAAATATATTATTCCCCTTCAGTATCTTTGCATTCTGTAGTATGCATAAATGTTTTAAGTTGCATTGATACAAACTTCACCGTTTTCCTTCTAGTTTTTTACACTCTGAAAGGTTCTAGTACTTCCCAACCATTTAGTTCCATTTCTAACTTCTACCTCAATTTGTGGATTAATTCCATTTCTTCTTACATTGCTTTTCTTTGTCTTTCCTTCATATCTGTGAACACCATGTTAAATCGATTTCTTTATCAGTTCTTTCCGTGATTTCATTTCATGCTTCTCTGTTGAGATTTTGTTAGACTCTTAACTTTGTTCTTTTAGCTCTTTTTTTATCCTAGCCATTTTATTCCATAAAAGTTGTCATACCTTCCATTTTAATAAGGACTTTTTTCAGATTCCAGCCATTTGTGAGGTCTTGGAAGCATTTCCATTCCAGTTACATAATCAGTATTAATATTATACATCATGTGCAATTATTTAAACTGTTTATTCCACTTCCAATTTTTACCTCTTCGTTTGGCTTGATACATAAGCTCAATTCTTGCTCTATATATGCCAAATCCTAGTTCTGTAGTTTGAACACTTTACTTTCCAATTTCTAGCTCTTACACATCACACCCTATCTGTTCCACTACTGGCTTAAACTCCAGCACATATATAAGGAAAGCCGAATTTCAAGAAAAACAAAGATTCACAGGCATAAGCAGGGATATGGAATTCTGAAGTATGTGTACCATTCACAAATCAATTGTCATTATGATTAATAAGGAAGCATTTGCCCTAACCAAATATAAAAGCACATCCAAGATACCTGGACATACTGCAAGTTGGTAATTGAAATTATGATCAATATGAAAATTATAGTATCACAGTATATGACACTTTTGATATCTTATTGTCACCCTGGCGGTAGATTCGCGAAGCCGATGAAAAATGATGACCTGTAGCGACAGACAGTTGAATGTAGTTTTTGTAAAATAAACAGTTTCAGGTTAGCTAGCAAAAGGTAATGGTGAACAGTGTATTTCGAGGAGAATAAAGTGTAGTTTTTGTGTTTTTGTAACCTCATTTTATTATTTCACGAACCCACAAAGTCACAAATGGTGTCAGGAGTGGGATGACATGGAGGCTGCATTGGAAAAGAATTTGGAGAAGATGACGGAAATGAAAGCAGCAAATACCAACTTCGCTGCGGAAATGAAGGAAATGAAGACGGCAAATAACAGCCTGGCCGCGAACCTGGAGACTACAAACAACCACTTGGCCACGACAATGACCGCGAAAATGGACGAACTGATCACGGAAATGAAGGAGGCGAACGAGGTCCTCGCCGCCAAATTTGAGGAACAGTTGGCCGGCGTGAGGGATAACGTGTCGGAGCTGGGCAAGCGGATGGGCCAAGTGGACGAGCACGTCGAGGACCTGGCGAACCGCTTCAATGATCTAGAGGAAAAGACCGACAGCAGCATCAAGTCCCTGAACGCCATGGTGGAGGACGTCGTCGGCAGGAAGCTGAAGGACTTGAAGGCCGACGCGCCGGGACGCGACACATCTGCGCGCGTCAAAACTCCCAAGTATGATGGCGCGTCAACGTTTGAAGTCTTCCGCCGCCGGTTCGACACAGTGGCCAGACACAACAGATGGTCACCGGAGGAGGAGGCCACACAGTTAATAGCCAGCCTCCAGGGACGGGCCGCGGAAGTCCTAAACGCGGTGCAGACAACGGCGGCGCCCAAGGACATCTGGGAGGCCCTGGAGAATCGTTTCGGGAACCACCGCTTAGCCGCAGCGTACAACAGCCAACTAAAGGCAAGGTCACAGCAGCCGGGGGAGACGCTGCAGGAGTTAGCCATAGCGATTGAGCAGCTAGCTAGCAAGGCCTTGGTTGACCTGCCACTGGAGTTAGTACCCCGGGAAGCCGCCTACAGCTTTGTCGACGGGGAACGGGACACGGAGATTCGTCAGCGCCTAATGCTCGGCGATTATAAAACCATCCACGAGGCGCTGACAGCGGCACTAAGGATGGAGGCGGCCAAGGAAGCATCTATCCCGACGTCGAGAACGAGGAGGTTCCGCTACGCCGGAGACAGAAGACCAGCTGAGGGACGCCGGCGAACACCTAGTGGCCTGTGTTGGGGGTGTGGACAGCCCGGACACCTTCGGAGAGACTACCCACACCAGGAAGAGCAGCCGGAAAACGATTAAGGGCCGTCGTGGAGAGGGGCACGTCGGCGCCATTACCACCATCCCCTCGAGTGACACTGCGCGGCGTCAGCCGGCGTATGGATGACAGCCTCATCGCGGACGGTTGGGTAAGAGGAAAGCCGTGCCGCGTGCTGGTGGACACCGGCGCGGCCGTGACCATCATCAGACCTGACGTGGCGAAGGGTTTGCAGACGAGGAAGCCGAGCCGACCATACGAGCTTGTGACGGCATCGGGCGACACCATGCCTGTGGAGAAGGAGGCCCTGCTGGAGCTGAACTTGGGTCGGAGTGCTGTGCGTATGTGTGTGTTGGTCGCGAAGGTGACTGAGGAGGTGATTCTGGGACTGGATGCCCTCAGGAGCCACGAGGCGACGGTAAACGTCGGCAGGAAGGTCCTGAGGCTCAACGGAGAAGAGGTTAAACTCCGACAACCAGTAGAGCGCCTTGGAATTGGCAGGGTCGTCTTGAGCGAAGACGTGGTTGTCCCCGCGAGGAGAGAAGTGATGGTGACGGCGCGACCGGAATGCCGGACAGCAGGTAGGGTCCATAGGCAGCAGGAGTACGACTACACCTCGGAACATCGCAGAGGGAAGATTCACGGTAATGCGGGCGCTATGTCCCGAAGACCCTGTCCAGAAGAGTGCGGCCAATGCACAAGAGTGGAGGGGAAGGAGCGTGCCGCAGCAGTTCGAGTAGTCACGGCAGTGCCTGCGGATGGCTGGGATAGCGCAGGCCTGAGGAGGGAGCAGCTGGCGGACGCAGACATGGGGCCATTCTTGAGGGATGTGGAGAACCTGGTGGACCACCTCCACGACATGCACGAGATGGCTCGCCAGAACGTCCAGAAGGCGAGCGACCGCATAAAAACCCGATACGACACGCAAGCCAACAGCCAAGAGTTCCAGCAAGGTGACCTGGTCTGGTTGTACCGCCCGACCCGTACCAAGCGATGCTGCCCGAAGCTTCAGCAGTCATGGCAAGGACTGTACCGTGTGGTGAAGAGGATTAACGACGTGGTCTACCGCATTCAGAAGGTGCCCCGAGTGCCTGGCCCGCTACGAAGGAGCTGTTCGGGACGACCAGCCTTGAGGAGGGAGCAGTGTCACCCTGGCGGTAGATTCGCGAAGCCGATGAAAAATGATGACCGGTAGCGACAGACAGTTGAATGTAGTTTTTGCAAAATAAACAATTTCAGGTTAGCTAGCAAAAGGTAATGGTGAACAGTGTATTTCGAGGAGAATAAAGTGTAGTTTTTGTGTTTTTGTAACCTCGTTTTATTATTTCCCGAACCCACAAAGTCACATTATAATTACAAATTACAGGAATCACTGAACACCAGTCACCTAAGTACTAAACCTTGTAGAATTCTACAATTGATTAAATTTAAAGGGAGTCGATTAATGACACTAAACAACACTTACTTTTAAATTTTTCCGGAACATGTTTCAGAGACTCCCTTTAAATTTAATTTATCATAACAACACTGTTTTCAACACTTCCAAGAAGGAAATTCCATAATTGATGTTAAACATTTGATTTTTTTTGCCAGTATTCATTACAATCTCATTATGATCCTCTAAATAGGCTTTTTAACACACTTCTCTCTTCCTATATAATGAATTAATTTTGACATTAACATATAACATGTTTCATAGAACCCAACACCTTACTTAGTTGTAGAGGGTTTAACTTTCACAAATATTCAAAACCTCTCAAAATGTCTAATCACAGCTTCAGTGTAGCAACATTAGCCTACATACAGGCCCTGCAGATAAAATGATTGCTTTCTACACAAACTATTATTTCAGTTATTCTTTCAACTACAAGAACCAAAGGTATGGATACTAGGTACTTGCCAATACAGAATCATCTTTTTTATGTGCAGGAGTTACTGTAAGTAATTGAGACAATTTGAAAAAATACCTCCACAAGGAACATTCATTACTACAATTGATTAGTGGATTTTAGTAGCATTTTTCTTCTTCTCAGTACTGTTGAATACATATTATTGTTTTAGTTAATTTATGGAAATTAATCAATTTTTTACACTAGCTATATATAGGCTAAGGTTTTGGATTTATAGATTCAACATGAAAAATTCAGTGCCACGTACAGGATTTGAACCATGCATCTACTGGTTTCCATCGTGTCACTCTTACCCATTGAGCTACCATGGCCGTCAATTAACTTTAATGCTAATATACATAATTTTCAAGTAAATGCCGATGCACACCACCACCACACCCGGTGGCAATTCAACCTCACCAGACGACTCTCTATGAAGCAAGTCCCAAATACAAAGGGACAATGCCGTATAACACACTCCCAAATTTTTTTAAACAGACCAGCTTATTAAAACAATTTAACAAAAAGGTAAAAATGTTCTTGCATGCACACTGCTTTTAAATTGTCCATAAATCCTTAGAACTATGATATTGCAAAATGTGTTCTAGGGCTATAGCACATTCACCAACCTGTAAAAGTTATATTATAATAAGGGAAAATGAAAAGAAAATTAAAGTAAGTGCATGAAATATTTTTGTCCAACACCTGTTGCACTTTAGAAGACATAGTGGCACCCGAAAAGACATCTTCCTAACTTTAACTTCCGAAGGACAAGTGAAGTAAGTTTTAACAATTTATTCAAGTTAATATTAAACTTCAGTTTTAAAAAATAGCTTCAAAAGAATTAATAAGCCTATGTTATAATTGCTGTATCACACTAGTTACAGTGTGTGTGCGATAAGAAGAGCGATTGGGCTCTAAGTCCTCATTCGGTAATTTATGTGTAACTCTATAAGTATAGATGACAACTTTGAAATTTGAAATGTGCTATACACTGACATCTAGTGTCTAATACACTAAGCTTTATATGACTGCCATATTTCGTTTTGAACAATGTCGAGGTTAATTAGCTAACCAGTTTACAACAATCGTATGTTAGAATTAGAATTTTAGTTTGTCCTTGGCAACATATACATGTTATGAGACACGTCAAAATGTATAAATTCAGTATATACATAAAGTCAAATTGATTACATATGATACACACAGTAAGCAGCTTTTCTATGGTTTCATGTGGTATTTACATATACTTATTCACTACAAGAAATGTCATAATATAAATATTACAGGTTTGTGAATTTACTATGCTCCCAGGTTTCATTTATATGGTTATAGTTTTAAAAATTCACCAACCGTATAAAACAGCGTATATAAAAAAACTTCTTAACTTCTTAAAGTGTTTCAATGATGCAGCTTGTTTAAATGAATTTGCAAGATTATTATATAACATTATTGCTTTGTAGTTAAAGCTTCCTTCATAAAGGCTCGTTTGGTGCGCTCGAATTGCCAGTTTAACCTTGTTACGAGTGTGGCGACATTGCACATCAGCATTTACTTGAAAATGACTCATATTTGTATGAACAATTTTGGATGTCATGTCTCTCGAAAGGGGACACATTATTATTCGTCTACCTCCGTATAACTGTGATCTGAAAGCAATTGAGCTGGCGTGGGCAAAACTAAGGAATGTTTACAGAGGATGCAGCGTTACTTGTGATATCTCCGCTCATCTTACACGCTCTTTTGCTGAACTGTGTTTTTTAAGCTTGGCCACTCTGCAGAAACAAAAGAGCGGTTGCTCTCGCTTCTTCCCCTCTGCCCGCACCACACTACAAATCCAGCGCTCAACTTATCTTGCGCGTACTGTACATCTGAACTTACATCTGAAATTTCAAACTTGTCATCTATGCTTACGGAGTTATACGAAACTTACCGAATGAGGACTTGGAGCACGATTGCGCTTCTTATCGCGCACATGCTGTACCTAGTGAGAAACAGCAATTATAACATAGGATTATTAATTCTTTTGAAGCTACTTTATAAAAGTGAAGTTTAATATAAAATTGAATAAATTGTTAAAACTTACTTCACTTGTCCTTCGGATGTTAAAGTTAGGAAGATGCCTTTTCGGTTGCCATTGTGTCTTCTAAGGTGCAACAGGTGTTGAAAACAATATTTCATGCACTTACTGTAATTTTCTTTTCATTTTCCCTTATTATAATATAACTTTTACAGGTTGGTGAATGTGCTATATAGCCCTAGAACACATTTTGCATTATCATAGTTCTAAGGATTCATGGACCATTTAAAAGCAGTGTGCATGCAAGAACATTTTTATTTCTTTCTTAAAATGTTTTAATGAGCTGGTCTGTTTAAATAAATTTGGGGGTGCGTTATACGGCATTGTCCCTTTTTATTTGAGTCTTGCTTCATAGAGAGTCGTCTGGTGAGGTTGAATTGCCAGTTTGGCCTTGTTACGGGTGTGGTGGTGGTGTGCATCAGCATTTACTTGAAAATTATGTATATTTGCATTAATGTTAATTGATGGCCATGGTAAGAGCGACTCGATGGAAACCAGTAGATCCATGGTTCAAATCCTGGCCGTGGCATTTAATTTTTCCTGTTGACTCTATCAATCCAACATATTATAGTGACGAAATAAAAACTCCAGGTGTACTAATGTCACTTTCTTTGTTGCAAAACATCAGAGCTAACTTACACTTATTTTCACTTTTACAAATAGAGCAACTGCGTTAGTGCTAGTGTTCCTTTATACCTCTGTTGTACACGCCAGCTTGCGCTGAAAATGAAATGTGTAGTGTTTAACGCCCGCTTTTACTTCATACGGCACCGCAGGCGGCCAGCTTGCGCTGCTCGAAGGTTCTCGACACTCACATATTTGCTCGCAGAATAATACTCTGTTTGCCAACTCTTGGAACAATTTGCTTATCAATAACTGGCCAACTTATTCACAACTGTCTGCTTTTGCCCTCCCTTTTATACGGAAGAAATATCCTAGAAACGGAAGACCCTGAGATTGCCAAAGTCGATTCTTCTAGATTTGCAATAATCGAACGGTCTGAAAACATTGCGAGATACATATTGTGGCTTTTTGGGTTCGTAGAATTAAAAGTCCTGTTTGCAGAAATTTAAAAAGCTGTTTATTGTAGTAAACACTCACTTTGTACGCCCCTTGCAGCCTCTAAAATGACGTGACATACAATTGGCAGTCTTCAAGATCGTCCCTGTACTCCCGCCACACGTAAACAAATAAAAGAATTCACTACGGTACAGTTCAAACGTTGACACACTCAAAATTACTGCACACCTGCACCACAACAGTGCTCTAGCACTTTGCCGGCCTTTATACCTCCAGTCATTGCTCTAGAAAGCCGCCGATCGTTCTATAACAATCACGATTACAGCGGGGAAATTCCAGACTATATCTGTCTCTTTCTCTCTGTTGGCAAGCGCACCATATTTGTCTCGTTCTTTCCTGCCCACGCATGCCCGGCGCTGGCTTTGCAGTGGCTCCAACCAACAATGAAATCGGCGACATTTCCGGCATAAGAAAAGTTGCATATATTTCCGGCTCGTAAGTAAGCCAGTGGCTGTCCTTGAAACCTTTATTATTGCTCCTCTCGGTGGCAAGTTGTCGCGTTATCTCGAAGGTCCCACACTCCGTCGGGCTTCGAAGCGACGATCTGTTGATTCCGTTGTACTCGTATATGTTGTGGATAAGGAGGCGCTATTTTCTCAGGATCCGCCTCGACGAGTATAGGTATCACGGAGTAAGTGATGTGTTTGGAATGGGAATTGAGGTTTTTCTCAGGTTATTGAACAGAAATTTTTGTAATACTTTTATATAGACGTCAAGCTACTAGGACGTCTGCAGGTTTTGAATAATTTAGGCGGCACCCGCGGAAGGTTCTCATAACTATATATGCTCGAAGCTTTAAAATATTTATCTTAATTTGAGAATATTTTGGATATCGGCGGATGAACCTCACGCTTCACTGGATGCAAATTTCTTAATGTCATTTGATGCTGCTGCTATGGCTAACACCACAACAGCTACTGTAGACCTCGCCAGACTGCCCCTGTTTCTCTTCAACACAGCCAATTTTTAAACTCCCCAGAAACGGTAAATTATTTTCTTTGTCTATACAAAAAAGGAAGACCAATATCCCTTATGGCCACGCTAAGGGGTAGCAACTAATGGAAGCTGTACCTTTAGCTGCCCCAAAACCTTGCAGAAAATCTGGAGAAACTAAGCCTGTGTATTTTCTTGGTTATAATTTTCGAGGTTCACATCATTTTATACATAATTTATATATGTGATACTGTAAAATATAATCATAAAAATAAAAGATATTTGCTATTGATATAACTGTTTACAGAATTGATAATTCCTGAATGAATTCTATCTAATAATTTATTTTATATAGAGTAATGGGCAGGCGGAAATATCTCCACAAAGTAAGTAATGTAATGGACTGGACTGAGGCGACTTACACTTAATCCCTTTATAGTAGGCATTTGCAGCCGCCGTGACACTGCTCCTTCTAGCTTCAGACGAACATTGTGACGTCCGAATCTTCCCTGGAGGCAGTCTCTGGACGTAGGAGACTTAGTCGTTAATTCTTTTCAACTTGTCCAGGTCCATGTCATGCAACTTGTTCTTTAAGTGCACTGGAAGGTCGATAGGTTTCAAAAAACCCATTATATATATCTATATCTATATATATATACATATATAAAACATAGGTTGTCAGCTGGTATTAAAATGCTTTAATTCGTCAATTTATACATGATGGCGTAGTGAAATGTCCACTTCCTCAGAATGGTGCTTATTCTTTGATCTTGATTTCCCAAAACCTTGGTTTTTCATACTTTAGGTGCATGTTTCTAAAAAACTGAATATATTGACACAGAATTTGTAGTGGTTATTTGTCAATGTTCCTTCAACACTTTCGGCTAACATTTATATTCATGTGACTTATAAAATGGATGAAAACAAATATTCAGTCCTTGAAAATATTATCTTTTGTTTTACTCAAAACTAATTAATTTTTCATGTGCATAGTATAAACTATATGTGATTTTCATTTAGCCGATATTATAAAACTGCATCTTAGGTTATTTAGGATAAAACTTGTTGCATGTAGTTTGAAATTCCTACAAGTAAAGTGCACCTGAAATATAGGGTGCAATATTTTTTTCAGGACACATGGTGTAATTTATGCCCCTTTTGCATGAACCTATGTGAACGTAATTTAAATATTATACAGTAGTTAAATGCACTCATCCTTATACAGTAATCATACCGAATTTCAATTTCTGATAACGTTTAGTTTTCTATATATTCAAATTTTAATATGGGTAAAAATTAGCGTTGTCTGGGTAAAAATAACCTCCCAGTGGCCTTAATCTGATGTACTCTTTTCTTATCACGCATCTAGCAGTTCAGTTTCACTGTCATTGGAGCTGCTGCTGTTGTATATCCTGAACTTTTTCTTTGTCTTTTTTGTGTTTTTTCTCTTTCCAATTTCAGCATATTCTGTAGTTTCTTCACTTTCATGGGGTTTTTGAGAACCTGTGTCCTGCTCTGCAGTTCTTTCTTTATCACACACAGAAGTTCCTCCTGCAAGCTTCCTGGTAATCAGCTTGCCCACTACTCACAGGGATTTTGAAGACTTACGTAGACGGTTTCTCTGACACCTCCAGCGGTTCCAATTGTTGTCTATGGCACGACCCAGCACTTATTCCTTTCTGTCCACTAAACCACCTGGCCCCTTACATATCCATTCCAACTTCATCTCATTATTTTCTTTGACGTGTTATTCTTTTGCATGTTTCTATATGTTTCCTCGTTCTCTGATTTCTTGTTGCAGTTCAACAATTCTTTTCTTCTTCCGGTCATTTTTTATTCCTGTCTTATGGAATGCTTCTTGGCGCTGCCATCGATTCTTTCTTCGAGGACGCTAAGTCGTTTCCTGACGTCGTGTGAAGGTATTTTACGTCTTTCTCCTCTCCGGATAATCGTTCATCGAACTCAGTTGACACCTCCATCTTCATCTCGAACATTTCATTTTCATATCTACACTGCAATTATATTGTCCATTCAAGATTTCAGATATAACTCTGCGGATATTATCACTGTTATTTAACCTTCCATCATGTCTATTCCAGATCTCATTTCTTTCAGCTTCATCTCGAATTTCATTTCCATCATCACCTCTATCTTTCTAACCAGGATTTTATTTGACAGTTTACCTTCATCTTGTCCATGCCGGAAACCATTTTCCAATCCAAATTGCCCTTGACGTATTTCATTTTTGTCTCTGTTTATCCATTTTATACTGTAATGTTTCAAATATTGCCTCCATCGTGATTTTCACATCCCACTTCTGACACCAGTGAAGAAACGGCAGCTCGGCCAAGGTGAACTAAAGTCACTTTATCTGTTACTAAAAGAGCACGTCGTCATCTTACACGTATTTTCACTTCTACAAACACCAAAATGGAGCAGAGTCCTCTATTCTGCGCCCGATGTAACCATAGAAGACAGTAGTTTGCAGCCGGGGCTCAGTTTTTACAGGAGCATAGGCCTGAGGAAGACTTTGAGTGCTAGGAATAGGTGTACCTTAAGGCAAACAGGCATCCTGAAACTCAGCATAGGATACAATGAGACATTTGTCCCCTGCGCCCCAGTGGAGTGTTCCCCAGTGTGTTTGCGGAAAGTTAAAACCCTGTCCAGTTTTACTCCCAGGTAGATGATTAAATTTTCCCATTAACTTCTTCGTTTTCCAAACTGAATTTGGCATCTACTTAATATTAATTCAGATAATTAACAGAAATAGTTTGATTACATATTTCTTTATAGGGACAGTGTGAATATGGGAATAGATAAGCTTTAAGCAATAGGTAGTTCATGTTATATGTGCATTAGAGGCCTAAGTAAATATTAGCGTTACAATGTATAGTACGGCCGCTATATCTCCGGCTCTGACGTTTGGTGGCGGCAGAGGGTGGAGGGGGAAGGTCAATAGTGCCATCATGTAATAATGAGTAATTAAAAGCACATCGTCAGAATTATCTTTATAGTGAGAGTGTAGGGCTCTATTAGCTTCAAAACATTGAAATCCAACTTGTAATTTCATTATCAGTCAAGATATTCTTTACATCACTCTATTCGAATATTTCGTTCACACACACTAACTGCTTCTGTTATTAGTACTGGGAGTCTGTACATCCGGTGTCGTGGTCAGGAAGTTAAAAATGTCTGCTAGCGCCAATCAGCGTTGTCGGTGTTAGGCGTGGCTTGCAAATCCAGCACCGTGTTGCCGCTGCAATTTTGTGTTGACCACGTGGCTTTTAGTTGCTTTTGGTGCCCGCCATGGTGGTTTGTTTAATTTGTTGTGTTTGCGTGAATTCCGATTTGTAGCGTCTGTAGGTCTAATTATTATCGCTATTATATTAATAAGGCTACTGGTTCCTCAGAATTCAAGGGAAAAGAAAATCGGCTCTTACAAGAGCCAAAGCCGTGAATTTATATTCAGGCTACGTGAGTCTTCGAGAAGGAGCGGGACAATCGTGGACCTCTACTATCTGTTACCAAGGTGCTGGACAGCGTTTGTGACGCCTTGAAGGTGGGTAAAACCACCGTGAAGAATGTGACCAAGGAAAAGTGCCCAGCTGATTTAAGTGCGCCGTCGGCAGTTCTGCGTACTCCGGAAAAGCAAAGGCAACGAGGCAGCCTTAAACCTTCACTTGTTGCTTTTCAAAGGGATGCAATAAGCCGACATGTATATCAATATTGTAACTTTGTGGGTTCGTAGAATTAAAAGGCCGAGTTGCAGAAATTAAAAATCTCATTTATTTTCGTAGAAATACTCTTATAGGTTACAGCAGCATTATTTACGTACACCATCGGTCTACCAAGGCCAATGACAACAGTGATAACAGATTGCATCATTTGCTCTCGTTACAACAACACTTCCAGCTGTATGAGTATGATCTGTTCTCCATTGAGCCGCAGGACCTTCCTGCCGTCGTCGACCGTCGCCTCGTGGCTCCTGAGGGCATCCAGTTCCAGTATCACCTCCTCAGCCGCTTCCACGACGAACAGCCACTGACGCACGGCAATCCATCCCAAGGTCAACTGCAGCAGGACCTCTCCATGGTTAAAGTTTCTCCCGATGCAGTCACTAGCTGGTATAGTCAGCTCGGTTTTCTCGACGGCAAACCCCTGGCCACGTCGGGTATGATGACGGTCATGTCTTTCCGGTGTCTACAAGCACGCAGCACGGCTTCCCTCGTACCCAACCGTCTGCGATGAGGCTGCCATCCATCCGTCGGCTGACGGCGCGCAGTGTCACTCGAGGAGATGGAGTAGACGGCGCTGACGTGCTCCTTGCCGCTTCGGGCCTTACTCGTTCTTCCGGCTGCTCTTCCTGGTTTCGGTCATCTCCGCGGTCATCTTCGCGGCCAGGTTGCTATTTGCAGCTTCCGTATTCGTTGTCAATTCGATCTTCAATTCTTCCATCTTCTCGCTGATATTGTCGTCGTCCCGCTTACTGACACCAATTGTAACTTTGTGGGTTCGTAGAATTAATAGGCCGAGTGGCCGAAATTAAAAATCTCATTTATTTTCGTAAAAATATTCTTATGCGTTACAGCAGCATAATTTACGTACACCATCAGTCTACCAAGGTCGATGACAATAACAGTGACAGCAGATTACATCATTAGCTCTCGTTACAATAACACTTCCAGCTGTCTGGTTTCACAAAAACTGCCGCAAAAGTACAACTGTCCTGCTAGCGTGTCACAATGCCTTTTATATCTCCATTCATGATTACCAGACTGGTCTGGCAATCACTAGAATTTTCTGGCAAACAAGGCATTTAGTTACATATTTCGAACATTCTATCATCTTCGAGAAACGTAACTTAATCTACCCGGCGAGGCCTTTGCCTCAGTTATCCTGCTTGCCGACGTTATCCGTTTATGCAAGCTCGTTATCTCCTTGAAACCTATCCGTCTATTGTGTGCCAAGCCGCCTTATCGCGATGGAGTTCCCGACACCGTTCCCTCCTCAAGGCTGGTCGTCCCGAACAGCACCATTGTAGCGGGCCAGACGATCCAAGTGTATCACCATCATCTTCCCTCGAGGCACCTTATCGATGCGGTAGACCACGTCGTTAATCCTTTTCACCACCCGGTAGTGTCCTTGCCACGGCTGTTGAAGTTTGTCGATTGTTCGGTTTGCTCCCAGGTGTCCTGAAGTCCCGACGTGCACTTCCTCCAATACCTCCAAGGCGTTACTTCGGGGAAGTGCCAACTATTCTGTCTACGTCTTCCCAACAGGCGATTCCCCATACCCGCAACAGCACGCCCTCTCTTGTCTTCAGTGAGTCCCATTGGGCCCAGTACGAATTGTAGGTGGCGCTGCTCGGTGCGATGTCCTCCCAGACCGGCCCCGTCCCAGCTTCCACTTCTCTTAAGAGTGGCCCCAAGTCTGCGTCCGCGAGCTGCTCCCTCCTCATGCCTGTGCTATCGCAGACATCCTCAGGCACTGCCGTGACTACTCGGACTGCTGCGGCGCTCTCCGCCACTTCCACTCTTGTGCATTGGCGGCACTCCTCTGGGCATGATCTTCGGGACATAGCGTCTGCGTTACCGTGGTTCTTCCCGCTACGATGTTCAGAGGCGAAGTCGTACTCCTGCAGCATCTGAACCCAACGCGCTCTCTGGCCTTCCAGGTTTCTAAAGCTCAGTAGCAAAATTAGGGCGGAATGGTCAGTCCTCAGGTTGAATGACTGACCGTACAGATACCGGCGGAAGTGCTCCAAGGCCTTTACTACCGCCAGTAACTCTTGACGGGTGACGCAATAGTTCTCTGCCTTGTCTGAAGACGCGCGGGTATTGTCTCTGCAGTTGTGCAACCTTCTCTAGCTGTTGTGAGGTCAGGTGACCGGCCGCCCTCTCCAGTAAGCCTTCCAGCCGGGGCCCCAGGTGTTGCGTTGGCACCAGCTCTTGTGTCTTGTCGATTACTGTCACGATGACCACGGGCTCGCACGTCCCCATCTCCGTTCTGGTCTGGACGTCGTGATCGATGTCCGCTATGTTAAACAGCATCACTGGCAGCTCTCGGCACGGCAAAAATGTTCTTCATTCGCTGTCCTCCCAGTCGCGCCATAACCACCACCTCCTTTCTCGCGGGTACCCACGTCTTCCTTCAAGATGACCCTGCAGATTCCAAGGCGTTCTTCGGGTTGCCGGAGTATGACCTGTTCTCCACTGAGCCGCAAGACCTTCCTGCCGCCGTCGACCGTCGCCTCGTAGCTGCTGAGGGCATCCAGTTCCAGTATCACCTCCTCAGCCGCCTCCACGACGAACAGCCACTGACGCACGGCACTCCATCCCAAGGTCAACTGCAGCAGGGCCTCTCCACTGTTAAAGTTTCGCCCGATACCGTCACTAGCTGGTATAGTCGGCTCGGTTTTCTCGACGGCAAACCCCTGGCTACGTCGGGTATGATGACGGTCATGGCTTCCCGGTGTCTACGAGCACGCAGCACGGCTTCCCGCGTACCCAACCGTCTGCGATGAGGCTGCCATCCATCCGTCGGCTGATGGCGCGCAGTGTCACTCGAGGAGATGGTGTAGACGGTGTCAACGTGCTCCTTGTAACCCGGGCCTTACTCGTTCTTCCGGCTGCTCTTCCTGGTTTCGGGCATCTTCGCGGTCATCATCGCGGCCAGGTTGCTATTTGCAGTTTCCGTCTTCTTTGTTAATTCGATCTTCAATTCTTCCATCTTCTCGCTGATGTTGTCGTCGTCCCGCTTACTGACACCAATTGTAACTTTGTGGGGAGTAGAATTAAAGGCCGAGTTGCAGAAATTAATAATCTCATTTATTTTCGTAAAAATAGCCTTATGGGTTACAGCAGCATTATTTACGTACACCATCAGTCTACCGAGGTCGATGACAATAACAGTGACAGCAGATCACATCATTAGCTCTCGTTACAATAACACTTCCAGCTGTTTGGTTTCACAACGACTCCTTCAAAATTACAACTGTCTTGCTAGCGTGTCACAATGCATTTTATATCTCTATTCATGATTACCAGACTGATCTGTCAATCACTAGTAGTTTCTGCCAAACAAGGCAACTAGTTACATAATTCGAACATTCTATCAACTTCGAGAAGCGTAACTTAATCTACCCGGCCTCAGTTACCTTGCTTGCCGACGTTATCTGTTTATGCAAGCTCGTTATCTCCGTGAAACCTATCCGTCTATTGTGTGCCAAGCCGCCTTATCGTGATCTGGTTCGCGACACTATTATATGAGAAAGGAATTTCCCACTCGTGCGAAGTTCCTGTGTTCTTTAAAGAAAGCTGGCTTATTCTACGGCGGAAAAACCAGGCTAAGTAAAATACTAAAAGAACTAGGCTTTCAGTTTAAAATTTTTTGTGGTAGGAAAGCTTTAATGGAAAGAAGGGACATTGTTGCATGGAGAGGCAGATTTCTGCGGGAAATTCTAAAAAGAAATCCCGAAAATGTGGTATGGCTTGATGAAACGTGGGTAAATGCAGGATACACTAAGACAAAGGCATGGGCAGATGACACTATAGCAAATGAAACGTAATGAGAGGTGTAGTGTTTAACGCACGCTTTAACTACATACGGCACCGCCGGCGATGACACTGATGATACATGACATGAAGATGGAGCACCGGTGGAATGAGATGGCGGGGGAACCCGGAGGTCCTGGAGAAAACCCGCCTAAGCGCCGTGTTTTCTACCAGAAATCTCTTTTTGCGGTCGCCTGGGATCGAACCTGGGCCGCCTTGGTGAGAGCCAAGAGGTCTAACCAGGCGCGGAAAACGCAACAATGAAAGTGCCAGTTGGAAAAGAAAGCCTACAGATTTTTCTCCATGCTGGTGGTGTACGTGGTTTTATTCTAGGAGCAATGCTCTTATTCAGATCAAAGGGCTATCTGCAAATGCGTGAAATATATAAAATACACATGTTCCTCTGCTTGAATCTCCTGCTAAAGAACTGGCAACAGCGCGCTTCCTCCTCTCGAGAACTGTCAGAGCTAGAGATAGAGCGGTCGGACTGCATAGACGATCATGTTGCCCCGTCAACAGTGTAAACAACAGGGAAATTAAGTGTGTTATGCTCAGGATATTCTCTGGAAGCAAGCCAGGTGAAAAGACGATTAGAAGTCGACGTTTTGGGAGCGTACATCACTCCCATCATGAGCATATTTATTAAATGTTATAACCACAACTGAATCACTGGATATAACACAACTATAAACAAAGACCAAACACTATCATAATTCGCATTACTGAGCAAAAGACTGTTTTCAGTAAATTAAATGCCAGGTCAGGAGATGGCGTCAGTATAGAAAATTAATTGGGTCAAAGAAACGTAACTACTTAACTTGATTACTAAGCTGTATA
Organism: Mantis religiosa; assembly: GCA_030765055.1. NCBI lineage: Eukaryota > Metazoa > Arthropoda > Insecta > Mantodea > Mantidae > Mantis > Mantis religiosa. Next base: position 2,544,023 of record JAUKNK010000076.1, on the reverse strand, counting down.
GATATGTGCTTCTTAAGCTGCCGGATTTCCATTTTAAGGCCAAGAGGAGCTGAACTGAAATACAGCATCACAATTAAGCGGGCTCCTCTCAGAGGAAATGGCCAAAACCTCCTTAATTCTCCGCTCCCAGTAACTGTTGCATTTTGCCAAGATGGCTATCTCCCGAAAGTTGGCTCTATGGTCGCTACCAAAACAATGTTTTGTCAGCCCAGACTTCTCAGGATGCATTAAACGAATGTTGCGTTCATGTTCGTTTAATCTGGTAGCTATAGTCCTTCCGGTTTGTCCTATATACCGTCTCCCACATTCACAGGGAATGAGGTACACTATCGGAACTGGGAAGTCCCGTTTGTTTTTCACAGATCTCAACAGATGTTTAATTTACGGAGGTGGCTTGTGGATGGTCCTGATGTATTTGGCGAGAGTTCTGCTGATTCTGCCGGATAGGTTGCCGTTAAACGGGATGCAGGATGTAGCGGTAGGCTTATCTGATTCTTGGTGTATTACAGGTTTCCCTTTCCTAGCTTTGGTGATCGGGGCTTCAGCGTCATGTTCGGAGGAGGCGTTTTGACGGAAAGTGAGTCGCAGGTGCTGTAAGTAGTAGATGGCACAGCAAAAGAAAAGTTTAAGTTCAAGCTCAAGAGACTTTATATCTTGTTTTAAAAGTGCAAAGTGAGCAAAATCCTCTAAACATGCAAATTTCTGGCTGTATTCGCGGTTGGAAAGCAGTGTAGCCATTTTTAGAAACTTCTTCTTGTACGTAACTCATAGCACGCGCATGCGCAGTTGTCAAGTTCACTCAGGTTTTGTGTCCAGCGGGCATTCTTGACTGAGCGCTGCACCAAGTCTGATAGCCCCAAAGGTCACCTCGTATAAACAACTTCTCGTTTCACGTGGGGTCCAGGGTGCATTCTCACCTTAGTGGTCATTCGTCGCACAATGCCTCCATCGAGAGTACGTTATTGCAGGCGCAAGCGCCTATTCAAACAACAACGCATCCAATTCCAAATGATCTGCAATCAGATACCACACCATAAAGCTATGGGAAGCAGACCAAGCTGGAACCCATCTAGGATGGAAGCTTCATTTAGACTTCAAAAACATATCGATCAAAGGAGCAATTATTGCCACAATATATATCTGCACGTTATTGCAGCAACCAATCTACAGCAGTTACTGGGAGCGGAGAATTAAGGAGGTTTTGGTCATTTCCTTCGAGAGGAGCACGCTTAATCGTGATGCTGAGTTTCAGTTCAGCTCCTCTTGGAAACCGGCCTTAAAATGGAAATCCGTCGACCTAAGAAGCACAAATCCATACAGCTTGATAATCAAGTTAAATATTTATGTTTCTTTGACCCAATTTATTTTCTATACTCCAGCCATCTCCTGACCTGGCACTTAATTTACTGAAAACAGTCTTTTGTTCAGTAACGCAAGTGTTGGTAGTGGTTTGTCTATCTTTATATTTATGTTATATCCAGTTATATTTTTGTGGTTATAACATTTCTTAAAATATGCTGATGATTGGGAGAGATGCACACTCCCGAAACGTCGATTTCTAATCGTCTTTTCACCTGCCTTTCTTCCCAAGAAGAACTTGAGCATATTCGTCGCCAGGAGAGCTTTAGGTCTTATTTTAGGTATAAGGTAGTGCGTTGCTAACTCTTTAAGTGACAAAGTATGTTTAGTTCTAATTGAGGGTTTTCATTTTTGTCACAATATAATTTTGTGTTTTTTGTACATGGGTGTATAGTTACTTTCAGCTGTTCATTATTAAATTAATTATTTTATTTTGCAGGTTACAGTATCAAAATTGAGAACGGATCCCTTGGTAAGTGTTCAGCTATATATTTTGTATTGTTTGGATCAGTTCTTACAAAAAGAGCTAAATTCACATTTTCAATTTGCAAGTCTTTGGATGTGCATGAATACCTGTATTTTGTAGTTAAGTATAAAATTGTATTTGGTAAATAATGTCCGAAAAACTAAAATACTAAACAGCATATTTTTTAAAAAAATGTGTTTAAAATAAGAATATTGTTTGCTACTATATATTCACATAAGACAAATAATAAGGGATATAATTAAATATCCGCAGTTGCATGGGGTTTATGAGGGTGTAAATCACATATAAAACATTTTTAGTACCAGTCGTTATTGATTTACAACAACAATAAGTGCAAGAGTGTGAAACTTTTTGCAGTGTTGACAGGATTTCAGTTTAGAAACATAGATGTTTCTAGTAGAAACATATATTAAAAAATGTGTATGGATAATTAATATGTAAAAGGAACATGCATTTAAAAAATTTGTCAAGCCTCCAGTTATCACTGGTTCCTATCTTCAGGTCAGTTTTATCTGTGACTTTGTGGGTTCGTAGAATTAAAAGACCAGTTTGCAGAAATTCCAAAATGCTCTCTATTTCTGTAGAAAAACACTCTGGTCAACCCCTACAGTAGCAGAATTATGTAACATAATTACAATCTTCAAGGTCGTCGACCACAAACAGAAGAGTTCACTTTCCAAACACAACTGCAACGCGCACGATTATCAAGTTCCGATTACGATTCTGTCTACTGGCGAGTCGCGGCTTCTTTATATACCTCTATTCATATTTCTAGAAATTAATCGAATGTTCTGTAACAAACAAGAAATCGAACCTTCCAGTCAGCTATCTGTCTCTTTCTTTACCTGTTTCGGCAAGCTTTTATCTCTGCGTTGCACTATCTGTCTCTTTGTTCACGCCGGCCGTGCTCGTCGCAATAATGCGATCGGCGACAATACGGTGATTCTTGGCAGCAAAGATGTCTAAATCAGTCATAGAATCTTGGATATTTCTTGCAGTAATCTGAATAATGCAGCTGTTCAAGTGATCCTTCTTAATCACAACAAATTTCAATTATGGAATCATTGTGATTGGGTGCTTCTTTCAGAAGATCCTGGGCAGCCCAGCGGCACCGCACGCCACATAATCGAGCGCTTCTAAGACGCTTGCGTCGAGAGGTCAGTGCCCGACTGCGCGAGCACAAGGTGCAAGCGTGGGAGGACAAAATGGCCAGGTTGCGCGTCCAGGATGGCGACGTGTGGAGGATAGCTAAAGCCCTCAGAAATTACAGAGGCCAATACACCTCCCCCATCCATGGCACCCAAGGCCTGGCTTACGATCCCCAAGCCAAAGCCGAGGCTTTCGCTGACTATCTTGAGCGTACCTTATGTCCAAGAAATGACCCCCAGGACGGTAACTTTTCTGAACGTGTTCGTCGGGAGGTGCGTCGTTTCCTATGCCGCCCTCCTGAGGACGCGGATCGACACCCAACCATTCGTCCCAGCGAAGTCCAAGGCGTACTCCAGCGTCTCAAACCAAAAAAGGCGGCGAGGCCGGACGGGCTGACCCCCCTAATGCTCCGTCATCTTCCCTTCAACGCGGTTCTGTTCTTAACTAGGATTTTCAACATGTACCTCACTCTTGAGTACTTTCCACGAGAGTGGAGAGAGGCCCGTGTGATTTGCATATTGAAACATGGGAAAGATCCGGTTAACAACTCCAGCTACCGATCCATTACCCTCCTTTCCACCCTCACCAAAGTTCTCGAGAGGTTTATTCTCACCCGCTTGTCCCCAATATTGGGAGACATTCAAGCCATTCCCACCCATCAGTTTGGCTTTTGTCCTGGGCACTCGACAAACCAACGGCTGCCCTGGGTTTCCAGGAAGGCGCCTTCACTGCTGCGGTTCCTTTGGATGTCGAGAAGGCCTTCTCTACGACATGGCACGCCGGGCTCCTTTACAAACTGATCCACCTGGGGCTCCCAACACAAATGGTCAACATACTACACAGCTTCTTGCAACACCGCACATTCCAAGTCACAGTCGTGGGGAAAACATCTGCACTCAGAGCAGTGAGAGGCGGATTCCCCGAAGGCTCTGTACTATCCCCCACCCTATTCAACGTCTTTATGGCACATTTCCCAACAGAGCCACGAGTCGAATTGGCACACTACGCTGACGATGTGCTTCTGTTCTGCAAAGACAAACACATATTCAGAGCCTTCAACACCTTACAAAGACATCTCCGTCTCACACAGCAGTGGTATAGGCGTTGGCGGATGTCCGTTAATCCGGACAAAATCTACGCCATACTTTTTACAAAGCGCCACAACCCCGCAGACTGCCCCGAATTCAGCTACGGAGGTTGCAGAATAGAGTGGACAAACTGTGTCCAGTACCTAGTTGTTAACTTAGACAGGGTCTAACTTATCGCCAACACATCAGGGACCGAGCGGCGAAGGTACAGGGAGCAATTGCTTCCCTGTATCCAATGCTGGGGTCAACCTCGGTGCCAGTTGGCATGAAGTTATACCTCTTCCGAGCGCTGGTAATCCCGGTTATGCTTTACGCCTGCGAGATCTGGGGCATGGCCGCAGACAGCTGGCTAGCATGCCTCCAACATGCACAGAATAGAGGACTCAGGTCTATATATTCTGTGGAACGTTATTCTCCTACCAGGTTGCTTCACGAGGGCTCGAGTCTTCCATACGTGGAGGATGAAATTAGGCGCCGGGCATCAAAATTGTACGCAGGTTTAACCAACCACAGAAGCGCCCTTGTCAGTTCCCTGGGATATTATTACCCCACAAGACGTCGTTCTAGACAGCACCGGTCACCCCGCATGTCTTGCGGGCATTCGAGATAATCTAGGAGCTAATCCGAAAAGCAGCTAAAGCTGAGCTCCACATAATTCTTCCAAGCTGCTTGGCATCAAAATTGTTCCCCAAAGCAAAAACAAACAAAAACACCAGTGTGCAAGGTGTTGCATCCTGTCCTTGAACCCCCAGGTACATCTTGTAACCTGATAAATAGCATCATTCTAAAAACCCACATTTCACCCTACAATATCGTGAAATCTAACTTACCTGCGGTAAAACCCTTAACGGGTGGGCACGCAGCAAAAATCTTCTAGCTATATACAGCCAGTCAGCACCACATGGCATGGCATGGCATGGGTGCTTCTTAAATAAGTTAATTTGTTTTATACCTGAAGATATCTTCCCACGAAGACACTAGCGGTAGGAAAAATCAAAATTAGTGATCAAAGTTTCGTAGCTTGACGTATTGCTACACTTAATCGAAAAGATATTAAATATGTATAAACTTGCATGTAGGGCTTCTTGAACTCCCTCCAGGACCCGACTGGGGTAGGTATGGGATTTGCGATCCCGGATTTCCGAGCCACATTATCGATTGCGTTTTTCTGAATGGTGAGAGCGCCTTTGACGAACACTCTAGTAACTTTGGTCTACAACCGTGTTTGACACTTACACTATTTCTTCCTGATCACTCAGTTTATCATGTTACCCTAGCCTGACAACACGATATCTTGTAGTGCTGTGTTCGTATCCGTTCATAAAAGTCAGTCCCTGGGAGCTCACCCAGGGGCCTACTGCGGTAGATACGGGAATTGGCGATCCCGGGGTCCCGAGCCAACAGTCTCCCTCGTGTGGGCTCCTCGTGGTTGAGGGAGACAGACAACAGGCCCACCCACGCGTAGGCCGTGCGTGGAGACCCGTGCCGGTGGAAAGGTTTGTCCTGGTGGTTGAGGGATGCCCATCTGAGCTCGTTGCAGTGTTCTTCTGAATTCGGGGAGGGTGCGTATTTCTAATACACTACTTTGGTTTCTGCGGCGCCTAAACGGGAGATTATAGACTAACCTACCCCTAATCAATCGGCCAGGACTAGGTATTGTACCGAACTCCAGGGTGAGTGGGGCTCGCTATATCCCCTGTGTAGCCCTGTTATCCTAGTGGGATGACCCCTTGTTGGGCTTCCTGATGGGTGGGGAGCACTGGGAGATGAAACTTAGTCCAACTATTATGGTAAACCCTACTTTAAAAACAATTAAAAAATTGTGGTAGTAATAGAAAAGAAGTAGTCGAGTCTTGTGGTCCTCGCTACTTGGTAGTCAGTCGAACTGATGAAGGCCAGAGGTTTACGACAGTGAACCCTTTTACCATCCAGAGGGGCTTAGACACAATTGCTGGTCCTGTCAAATCCTGTGTACGATCGCGGTTGAAGCGCATTCTGTCACCCAGGCAGCATCATTATTAAAGGTGAGCATGCTAGGCAGTTGTCCTATCAGCGTTACGATACATAAGACCCTGAACTTCTCGCGTGGTGTGGCAACCACCCGTGCGTTGGACGGTATGTCCAACGAGGAGATCCAGGAGAATCTGTAAGACCAGGGAGTTACTTGTGTGTACCGAGTCCAGCGCAGAGAACGTGGAGAATTGTTGCATACTCGTACCCTGTTCCTTACTTTAGATCGTGTAGACCTTCCTAAAAACATTAAGGCAGGATATGGGAGTATTGAGGTTAGGCCCTATATACCAAACCCCCTACGGTGCTATGTGTCAGCATTTTGGTCACACTAGTCAACTGTGTAACGGATCTCCAGCATGCGTCAACTGTGGTTTGGCATTACACGATGTTGAGTGATCCTCACCCATTAAATGCATCAACTGTGCCAGGGGGCATCCATCTAGTTTCAGGAACTGCCCACGATTTGTGGAAGAAAAGGCAATTCAGGAAATCCGGGTTAAGGGAAGCTATCCTTCTCGGACACCCAGAAACTCCTGAGTACTCGTCTGCCCTCCGGGCCCAGGACCTGTGCCTATAGCTCTGTCTTAGCTAAGCCCGTTCCAAGAAGGGAAATGGCAACGCATACCTGCGCTATAGGTGAGGATACCATCTCTGATAGAATTCTTGTTCCTACACAAGTACTGAAGCCTACAGAAACATCACCAGCGTCGGCAACTACATCGCCTAAATGGACGAAGGAAACTAAAACCTCAGCCCCGTCCCCAGCCAACCGTCGACTTCACATCTAAGTATGACAAGCCCGTAGTATACGATCCACCGCCAAAGGTCTTTAAGACCAGCTACCAAAGGACAGATTTCCTTAAGGATTCGACCCGTATCTCCAGAAAGAACACAGGCTGTAGGACATTCCGAAGCTCTTCTTCTGAGGAGATTTCTGGTGATGATTCTGATCGACGACTGTCATCTTCGTCGATCTCTGTGTCCAATCGATTAAAAGCCCTCGAACCTCTTTAGGGAAAGGGGTCTCCTCTGACGAAGATATGGACCAAGACGATATGGACCACAATGCACGAGCAGCAACGGAGCGGCAAGATAAACCGGATGTGAAAGGTGTTAGCCCTACACCGAAGAAAAAGGGTAAATTAATTCGGCCACCGTTGAAGTCGCCTTAATGTAGATCAACTTTTACATCTTATTTCCATAGTTCCAATGGCTATCCTACAATGGAACATACGAGGTTTAAGAGCACATCGACCAGAACTGGAACTTTTTCTCAGTAAGTATAACCCCTTGTTGGTATGCTTACAAGAGACTAAGCTACGCCCACAAGACAATTTTAAAATCAGCCGCTATACACCACTGAGGTGTGATATTGAACCAGAAGAGGGCATTCCTGCTCACGGGGTCACTATGATACTCCTCAGGGATGACATATTTGTAGATCCGTCACAGCTACAATCTGACATCCAATCTGTAGCTGCAATAATTAACCTGCCATCAATTGAATTTTGCATTTGCAATGTATATCTACCGCCATCAGATGACCTCTCGTCAACTGACCTTGAAGATCTGCTTTCCCAGCTATCAACACCTTTTATCATAGTGGCAGACTTTAATGCCCATCACCCACTTTGGGGCTCAAATCGGGCATCTTCGAGAGACAACCTCATTGCAAAATTCTTGGAGAGCAATAACTTGGTTCTCCTGAACACCGGAGAGCCAACGTTCCTTTCAGACGCCTTTAACACCTATTCGCACATCGATTTGGCAGTGTGTTCATCCCAGTTAGCAGCATCATTAGAGTGGAATGTTATCTTTGATTTACATTCCAGTTACCACTTCCCATGTCTTCTTGGTCTCTTAGCACAAGATGTGTCTCCCTCGCGTATCCCTAGATGGCGCTTTGATCGTGCCATATGCAACCTGTACACCCAGTTGGCTGTCTTTGATTACAAAGAGCACGATTCTGTGAATGGTTTACTTGATCATCTCATAGAGAAATTTCTTTCAGCTGCAGAACAGTCTGTTCCATGTTCGGCTGCCAAACGCGGTGGATTTCCTGTCGTATGGGGGACCAACGACTGCCGGAATGCTATTCGTGCCCGTAGACCTGCTCTGAGAGTATTCCAACGACACCCTACGCTAAGTAATCTAATTGAGTACGAGAAAGCGCGTGCAAAGTCTAGGGAAATAATTAAAGATAGCAAAAAGACCTTATGCAACAACTGTATAATCTTTTAACAGGCGTATGCCTTCTTCTGTTGTATGGTATAGGTTAAGACGCGTGGCCGGAAAATCACCCCACCTGCCACCTGCCGTTTGTGGTGGCTAACACCTTCGGCTGTGCTTTCGCTCAGGTGTCTGGCTCAAATAATTATGCTCCTGAGTTCTTATCAATTAAGACTCAAGTAGAATCTCAAGGTTTCGCGTTACGTTCGAGAAACCTTGAAGATTATAATCGCCTCTTCACCTTGGCAGAGCTAGAACACGCTATTTCATCAACGCTACTGACAGCACCAGGATCGGACGGAATCCACGTTCAAATGTTACATCTCTCACCTGAAGGTAGGGCATTCCTGCTCGAGGTCTATAACCGTCTTTGGGTTGATGCCACGTTTCCTCACAAGTGGCGAGAAGCCACCATTATACCTATCTTGAAAGCTGGCAAGGACCGTCACCTCCGTTCTAGCTGTCGTCCTATTTCCCTCACCAATTGCGTATGCAAGGTGATGGAACGCATGATAAATAGGCGGTTGGTATGGTGGCTGGAAACGCACAACCCACTGAATAACATCCAGTGCGGTTTTCGACGACGCCGTTCAACAGTGGATCATCTTGTGTCCATGTCGACACAGATTATGAACGGATTTCTTAAAAACTGTCAAAATGTCGGAATATTTTTTGACCTCGAAAAGAATTATGATACGTGTTGGCGGGCAGGGTTGCTACATACTCTGCACACCTGGAATATACTTGGACGCCTACCACTCTTTCTTCAGGGATTCTTGAAAGACCGCGTATTCAGAGAAAGGTTTGCCTCGGTTTTTTGGAATCTTTTTTTCAAGAGAACGGTGTACCACAGGGATCGGTACAAAGTGTTACGTTGTTTGCTATTTCGATTCATTCTATCTCGAAATGTGTACCTCCGGAGGTCTCGTCATGCCTATTTGTAGACGACTTTGCCGTATACTGTACATTTCAGCGCACACCGTTTAGTGCGCCGTCTACAGACCACCTTGGACAACCTGAAGAATTGGAGTTTAAAAAATGGATTCCGATTCTCCATTGAGAATATAATGTGTGTTAACTTCTGGCGTCAGTAGAGTCGACTACCTCCAAGGCTTCGTATAGGCGCTGATCTACTACTTTCTGCAGATGAGGCGAGGCTCCTTGGATTGATATTTGATAGAAAACTTAGTTGGTCGTCGCATATAGCACAACTGAAAGCACGATGTGACCGATCTTTAAATATCTTACGGGCACTAAGTGGAAAATCGTGGGGAGCGGATTGTACAGTGTTATTGCGACTTTATCGCGCACTCATCCGTTCCAAATTAGATTATGGTAGTATCGTTTATGGCTCAGCACGACAACCTTTGCTGAAGAGATTAGACACAGTCCATAATTGTGGCTTACGTATAGTATTTGGGGCATTTCCAACGAACCGAGTTATAAGCCTGTACGCTGAATCTGCAGAACCTCATCTGCAGTACAGGCGCAACATGTTATTAGCAAATTATGGCTGTGGAGTTAATTGCATGCCCACACATCCATCGTTTACACCGTTCTTTAACACCTTAATGGACGTGCGTTATAGGAACACTTCTATTAAACCAAAGCCACCTGGTTTTCGTTTCCGGGAGCCCCTTAGACAGCTTGATATTGAAATGCCCAAGATGTATCCTAGGGGGGAGAGGACATACTCTCCTTGGTTGTGCAGAGCGTCCCACGTTGATCCGGGCATGACTAAATATGATAAATCTACCATGTGTATGTCTAGTATCCGGATATGTTTTTTAGAATTTTTATCGCGATATGAGGACCTTTTTATAATGTATACTGGTTGTTTGCGCTGTGATCGTCATGTGTTTGTGGGGCGCATGAATATTTTACTTGGCGCCGGTTATGCGGCAAACTGGTCATGTGACTCACCAGCGTGCAAGAAAGTAGTCTTTTTCCGGTTAGTTAGTCAGACATGTTTGAGACAAGAACATTGATGTGATGTGTTTCGTTGTGTGGCTGAGTGCAATGTTGTTGCAATGCAAAGACGTTTTTGGTTTATCTAAATGTTAATATATTGTCTTCTTTATGATTATTCATATAACAAATGTAGCGTGTGCAATATATTTATCCAGAGATATGAATACAGCTCTATCGAGTACAGTCCACAAAACATTTTCCTTGATTTCTGCTAAAATCAAGTGGTCCTTCGAATTAAATTAATCACGACACGAACATTGGTCCTTCACGGGCGGATATTATTGTGCATCGCAACAGTTTCTTCTGCATGGATTCAGTGGGTCCCAGTACGCCAGACATCGGGATCTACACAGCAGATTATCAGTATTTCATTCGCAACGACACAGTAGCCTGCATCGCAACACATTTCAGGTCAGAACATTCCTTTTCTTTCTTTCTCTACTTTAAGCAAGTCTCATAACCATTCAATATGGAGCAGGATTTGAAAGCTCTTGTCAAAAGAAGGGTTATAATTAAAAGAAAGTTTACATTTGTTCGAAAATTTATTGATGAATTACCAGAACAGGTCAACATTTTTATATTGAGAGCTACTTTCGATAACTTAAGTGAAATTTGGGACAAATATGAAGCTATTCAGACCCAAATTGAATCTCTTGTGGAAGCGGAAACTGAATTAGATATGCATGCAGAACACGAGGAGGAAACAAGAAACAGTTACCTCGAATTAAAAGCTAGGTTAGCTATATTAATACAGGATCATGAACAGCAAGAAAATGGTTCTGGACATTCGCAGCACACAGTGCAGTCGCAATCGTCACAAGCAGCTAAAGCTATCAAACTGACTGTGATACAATGACCTAAATTTGAGGGTGATGTCACTCATTTCAAACATTTCTATGACACATTTACAAGCTTAGTGGTAAACAACCAAGCTTTAGATGCTATTCAGAAATATCACTACTTACTTTCCGCTCTCAAGGGACAAGCTCATTCACTAATACAGAACATACCTGTCACTAGTAAAAATTTTGATGTAGCATGGGAGCTCATATGCTCACGCTATAACAATACAAGATTAATAGCTACAGCTCATATAAAAAATTTATTAGCACTACCAGTAATGCATAAGGAAACAGTAAATGAACTACGTACCTTGCTCAACCATTTTCAAAATAACATGAATGCCATTGAAGCATTAAAACTCGAAGTGCCTTTGCATGAAATCATTTTAATGCAACTTCTCTTAGAACATTTGTCTGACACCAAACGCAGAGAATGGGAGAGTAAAATAGATTCTAAAAAAACTTCCCTTCTTGAAGGATCTTATGCAATTTTTAGAAGTAAGAGCACACTCTTTTGAATTGCTTGCCAACACTGCATGTAACAAGACGGTAGTTAAGCCTAAGACTGACTTGCTTTTTGCTAAGCGCAACAGCAGAGACAGTAAACACTCTTACATATCCACGAGTGATCGTGTATGTCCATTTTGTCAGTGCAATCACATGCTACATAATTGTGATGACTTCAAAAATCTTAATGTGCATAAGCGTTGGACTTTCATTAAATCCAAGCGCTTTTGTGCCAATAGCTTTGCTCCTAATCACATATCAAGTAGATGTAATCGTGCCTCATACTGCAATTGTGGCTCATCCACTCGCAGCAAGTTGCTTCATGATAGTAACAGAGAAAATGCTTCACATGCAACTTCATCTAATCCTGTAAATGATTCTACTAGAACAATTGACGTGTCATCTAGCTACTGTTCTTTTAAACCAAAATCTACACAGCAGGTTTTGCTTGCCACCGCACTAGTGCAAGTGGAAGACAATTATGGCAATTTCATACAATGTAGAGCACTCCTCGACTCTGCCAGTCAATCCAATTTCATAACTGCGGATCTTGTGAAGCGCTTACAGCTTAACAACGTGACAGCTGATACGCCTATCAATGGTATAAATGGCACCATTTCTACGGCTACACACCATGTTCAGGTCAGTCTGAAATCTATGGTACATGATTTTAAGACTAAAATTGAATGTCTAGTACTTCCGCGTATAACAGGAAAACTACCTTCCACACATATCATTTTGTGCAACTGGAATTTTCCTTCTAGCATTCCATTAGAAAATCCTAGGTTCAACATTCCTGATGAAGTTGAAATCCTAATCGGAAGTTCCTTATTCTTCGAGTTATTGCATGGGAAAACCTTAAAGAAACAAGGACATCCTATACTAGGCAGCACAGCCCTCGGTTGGATAATATCAGGCCCTATTCCAAGGTCATCATACAAGTACAAGGCTAAGTCTTCGCCTCAGCATAATTTCTTCATCAGCACTGATAACCTTGACACACAGTTAAGACGTTTCTGGGATTTGGAAGAATTTCCTCAGCATGTTCTTACTAAGGAGGAAAAGGAGTGTGAAGAATATTATGTAAAAACAACCGATGGTAGCTTTACAGTTCGTCTACCCGTCAAGGAGGACAAAAATCGCTTCAAAACGTCTTCAAAACGACATCACACTTTAAGTTAAGACGTTTCTGGGATTTGGAAGAATTTCCTCAGCATGTTCTTACTAAGGAGGAAAAGGAGTGTGAAGAATATTATGTAAAAACAACCAACAAAGAAAGGCGAACCTTGTTACTATCTTCCGCATCATTCAGTTTTCAAACCTTTGTCTACTACTACTCGCACCAGAGTTGTATTTGATGCATCTGCGCAGTCATCTTCAGGACTATCCTTGAATGATGTGCTGAAGTTAGGTCCCATTATTCAGGATGACCTTATCTCCATTATTTTACAACTCAGAACTTATCGCTATGCATTCTCAGCTGACATTTCTAAGATGTACAGGCGAGTGAAAATGCATCCTGATGATCAAGATCTTCAAAGAATAGAATGGCGAGAAAACAAAGCTGAACCTATCAAGGACTACGCTCTTACTACAGTCACATATGGTACCAAACCTGCTACCTTTTTGGCCATAAGGACTTTGCATCAACTAGCTTCAGAGGAACAGGCTAAATATCCACTAGCTTCTCAAGCTATCCGTGAATCCTTCTGCGTAGATGATTGCGTATGTGGTCATAATGATCTACAGGAAGCTTTACATATTCAGAGGCAGCTACTTCAGATGTTAGACAGTGGTGGACTCCCACTTAGGAAATGGTGTTCTAATCATGAAGAAATTTTAAAATCCATTCCACCGGAACACAGAGAGACACAACTTCCACTTTCATTGGATAGCAGTGAAAATGTGCATGCTCTTGGTCTCCTCCGGCATCCTAGAACAGATCAATTCCAGATAGAAGACAATCCATCTCTTCAGGATAATCTAAATTCTAGCTACACAAAACGAAGCATACTGTCTGTCATATCATCTATTTTTGATCCTTTAGGCCTAGTTAGTCCTATTGTCATAAATGCCAAGATGTTTCTACAATCTCTTTGGTTGGAAAAACTCGGTTGGGATGAATTGATACCATCTCACCTCATCCAACAATGGCTAAATTTCTGCGAGACATTGTCCATCATTCATGCTATACGTATTCCAAGACACGTCCTAATCACAGGTACATTAAGGGACATACAAATACATGGGTTTTGCGATGCCTCAGAAAAGGCCTATGGTGCCTGTATTTATCTTCGTTCTATGAACAGCTGCAATGAGGTGAAAACCAGACTTTTTGCTCCAAATCCAAGGTTGCACCATTAAAGAAACAAACCATTCCTCGGCTCGAACTTTGTGGTGGTTTACTACTCGCTAAGCTTTACAAAGTTGTAGCTAACCTTAAGCTGCAGGCATCACAGAACTATCTATGGACGGACTCTATGATTGTTCTAGCATAAATTAAATCCAGCCCACACAAATGGAAGACTTTTGTTGCCAACAGAGTTTCACAAATACAATAGCTATCAGAAACTGCTGCTTGGCGATATGTAGCTACTCAAAATAATCCAGATCTCATTTCAAGAGGAGTTTCAACTGAACCTCTTGCCTCAAATGACTTGTGGTGGAAAGGTCCTGATTGGATCTCACAAACCTTTGCATCTTGGCCAGAACAACCCAAACGAATAGATATTCAAGATGCCACTGAGCAACGCACTACTGCATGCTTGATGGTCACTACAGAAAGTGATGCTTTCATTTCTCGTTTTTCAAAACTGTTACGCCTGCAGAGAGTGACAGCATACATGCTGAAATTTGCATTCAACTGTAGAAACAGCAACACGAGACGGCAATGTCCTCTCTCAGCACTTGAGCTTCAACAGTCATTGCACTGCTGCATTAAACTTGCTCAACAATCAGCTTATATCACAGAGTTAACAGAACTTAATGATAAAGGACACGTTCCTGCTAAAAGCTCATTGAAATCTTTGCATCCATTTGTCGACAATGGAGGTTTACTCCGAGTAGGGGGAAGAATTGACAAGGCTGAAATTTCCTTCCAGTCAAGACATCAGCTCATCTCACCTCCTAAGCATCATCTTACCAAACTAATTATTGAAAGTGAACATGTTAAACTTTTGCATGCTTCCAATCTGCTACTTACCTCTTCTCTTCGACAACGGTATTGGATACAGAGAATAAGGGAAACTCTTAAGTCAGTCCTACACAAGTGCTTGCCGTGCTTCAAACTCAAGGCCAAGGGAACTCAACAATTAATGGACAATCTACCTAGCTACAGAGTGACTCCAGCGAGACCCTTCCTACGAGTTGCAGTTGATTACGCTGGTCCATTCTTCCTACGTTATGGCTCGCCTCGCAGCAAGATTCAGGTGAAGGCCTACATAGCTATCTTTGTCTGTTTATCCACAAAGGAAATTCACATTGAGTTGGTTTCAGACATCACTTCTGATGCTTTTGTTGCTGCCTTACGAAGGTTTACAGCTAGACGAGGATTGTGTAAAGAGATCCTAAGTGACAATGGCACAAATTTTGTAGGTGCTTACAACAAACTTAGAGAACTTAGACTACTTTTGCAATCTCGCAAACACCAAGAGATTGTACAAGACTACGCTTCATCTAATGAATGCACATGGCATTATATACCACCCAGCTTACCCAACTTTGGAGGATTACATGAGGCTGCAGTGAAATCTATGAAATATCATCTTCGTAGAGTAATGGGTACACAAGTACTGACCTATGAACAATTAACCACATTACTAATTCAAATTGAGGCTTGCTTGAACTCCCGTCGATTGCTACGCTTTACTGATGATCCTTTTTACATTTCCTACCTTTCTCCAGGTCATTTCCTCATTGGAGAACCATTAACTTCCATATCATCACCTGGTTCTGACAATCTGAATCAGTTACAGAAATGACAACAGCTCCAAGATCGTCTACAACATCTGTGGCGGCGGTGGTCAACCGACTATCTACTATCACTCTAGCAGAGGCAAAAGTGGTCCAGTTCCAGTGAAAATCTTAAGGCAGACACCATGGTCCTGCTAATGGAAGACAATTCATCTCCTCTGCATTGGGAACTTAAATCATCACTGAGACTTATCCTGGTGGTGATGGTTTAGTGCGGGTAGCTACAGTGCCAACTTCTAAGGGTGAATATAGGCGTCCCATTGTGGATCTGTGTCCTCTGCCAGTTAAAGAACACCAGTGATATTTTCAAGGTGTGCCTATGTTAAATTAAAAAACTGTTCAGTTTTTTGGGCCCCAGTATGTTTGCGCCATGATCGTCATGTGTTTGTCGGGCGCATGAATATTTTACTTGGCGCCGGTTATGCGGCAAACTGGTCATGTGACTCGCCAGCGTGCAAGAAAGTAGTCTTTTTCCGGTTAGTTAGTCAGAAATGTTTGAGACAAGAACATTGATGTGATGTGTTTCGTTGTGTGGCTGAGTGCAACGTTGTTGCAATGCAAAGACGTTTTTAGTTTATCTAAATGTTAATGTATTGTCTTCTTTATGATTATTCATATAAGAAATGTAGCGTGTGCAATACATTTATCCAGAGATATGGATACAGCTCTATTGAGTACAGTCCGCAAAACAGTTTCCTTGATTTCTGCTAAAATCAAGTGGTCCTTCGAATTAAATTAATCACGACACGAACATTGGTCCTTCACGGGCGGATATTATTGTGCATCGCAACAGTTTCTTCTGCGTGGATTCAGTGGGTCCCAGTACGCCAGACATCGGGATCTACACAGCAGATTATCAGTATTTCATTCGCAACGACACAGTAGCCTGCATCGCAACACATTTCAGGTCAGAACATTCCTTTTCTTTCTTTCTCTACTTTAAGCAAGTCTCATAACCATTCAATATGGAGCAGGATTTGAAAGCTCTTGTCAAAAGAAGGGTTATAATTAAAAGAAAGTTTACATTTGTTCGAAAATTTATTGATGAATTACCAGAACAGGTCAACATTTTTATATTGAGAGCTAATTTCGATAACTTAAGTGAAATTTGGGACAAATATGAAGCTATTCAGACCCAAATTGAATTTCTTGTGGAAGCGGAAACTGAATTAGATATGCATGCAGAACACGAGGAGGAAACAAGAAACAGTTACCTCGAATTAAAAGCTAGGTTAGCTATATTAATACAGGATCATGAACAGCAAGAAAATGGTTCTGGACATTCGCAGCACACAGTGCAGTCGCAATCGTCACAAGCAGCTAAAGCTATCAAACTGACTGTGATACAATGACCTAAATTTGAGGGTGATGTCACTCATTTCAAACATTTCTATGACACATTTACAAGCTTAGTGGTAAACAAGCAAACTTTAGATGCTATTCAGAAATATCACTAGTTACTTTCCGCTCTCAAGGGACAAGCTCATTCACTAATACAGAACATACCTGTCACTAGTAAAAATTTTGATGTAGCATGGGAGCTCATATGCTCACGCTATAACAATACAAGATTAATAGCTACAGCTCATATAAAAATTTATTAGCACTACCAGTAATGCATAAGGAAACAGTAAATGAACTACGTACCTTGCTCAACCATTTTCAAAATAACATGAATGCCATTGAAGCATTAAAACTTGAAGTGCCTTTGCATGAAATCATTTTAATGCAACTTCTCTTAGAACATTTGTCTGACACCAAACGCAGAGAATGGGAGAGTAAAATAGATTCTAAAAAAACTTCCCTTCTTGAAGGATCTTATGCAATTTTTAGAAGTAAGAGCACACTCTTTTGAATTGCTTGCCAACACTGCATGTAACAAGACGGTAGTTAAGCCTAAGACTGACTTGCTTTTTGCTAAGCGCAACAGCAGAGACAGTAAACACTCTTACATATCCACGAGTGATCGTGTATGTCCATTTTGTCAGTGCAATCACATGCTACATAATTGTGATGACTTCAAAAATCTTAATGTGCATAAGCGTTGGACTTTCATTAAATCCAAGCGCTTTTGTGCCAATAGCTTTGCTCCTAATCACATATCAAGTAGATGTAATCGTGCCTCATACTGCAATTTTGGCTCATCCACTCGCAGCAAATTGCTTCATGATAGTAACAGAGAAAATGCTTCACATGCAACTTCATCTAATCCTGTAAATGATTCTACTAGAACAATTGACGTGCCATCTAGCTACTGTTCTTTTAAACCAAAATCTACACAGCAGGTTTTGCTTGCCACCGCACTAGTGCAAGTGGAAGACAATTATGGCAATTTCATACAATGTATGGCACTCCTCGACTCTGCCAGTCAATCCAATTTCATAACTGCGGATCTTGTGAAGCGCTTACAGCTTAACAACGTGACAGCTGATACGCCTATCAATGGTATAAATGGCACCATTTCTACGGCTACACACCATGTTCAGGTCAGTCTGAAATCTATGGTACATGATTTTAAGACTAAAATTGAATGTCTAGTACTTCCTCGTATAACAGGAAAACTACCTTCCACACATATCATTTTGTGCAACTGGAATTTTCCTTCTAGCATTCCATTAGAAAATCCTAGGTTCAACATTCCTGATGAAGTTGAAATCCTAATCGGAAGTTCCTTATTCTTCGAGTTATTGCATGGGAAAACCTTAAAGAAACAAGGACATCCTATACTAGGCAGCACAGCCCTCGGTTGGATAATATCAGGCCCTATTCCAAGGTCATCATACAAGTACAAGGCTAAGTCTTCGCCTCAGCATAATTTCTTCATCAGCACTGATAACCTTGACACACAGTTAAGACGTTTCTGGGATTTGGAAGAATTTCCTCAGCATGTTCTTACTAAGGAGGAAAAGGAGTGTGAAGAATATTATGTAAAAACAACCGATGGTAGCTTTACAGTTCGTCTACCCGTCAAGGAGGACAAAAATCGCTTCAAAACGTCTTCAAAACGACATCACACTTTAAATTAAGACGTTTCTGGGATTTGGAAGAATTTCCTCAGCATGTTCTTACTAAGGAGGAAAAGGAGTGTGAAGAATATTATGTAAAAACAACCAACAAAGAAAGGCGAACCTTGTTACTATCTTCCGCATCATTCAGTTTTCAAACCTTTGTCTACTACTACTCGCACCAGAGTTGTATTTGATGCATCTGCGCAGTCATCTTCAGGACTATCCTTGAATGATGTGCTGAAGTTAGGTCCCATTATTCAGGATGACCTTATCTCCATTATTTTACAACTCAGAACTTATCGCTATGCATTCTCAGCTGACATTTCTAAGATGTACAGGCGAGTGAAAATGCATCCTGATGATCAAGATCTTCAAAGAATAGAATGGCGAGAAAACAAAGCTGAACCTATCAAGGACTACGCTCTTACTACAGTCACATATGGTACCAAACCTGCTACCTTTTTGGCCATTAGGACTTTGCATCAACTAGCTTCAGAGGAACAGGCTAAATATCCACTAACTTCTCAAGCTATCCGTGAATCCTTCTGCGTAGATGATTGCGTATGTGGTCATAATGATCTACAGCAAGCTTAACATATTCAGAGGCAGCTACTTCAGATGTTAGACAGTGGTGGACTCCCACTTAGGAAATGGTGTTCTAATCATGAAGAAATTTTAAAATCCATTCCACCGGAACACAGAGAGACACAACTTCCACTTTCATTGGATAGCAGTGAAAATGTGCATGCTCTTGGTCTCCTCCGGCATCCTAGAACAGATCAATTCCAGATAGAAGACAATCCATCTCTTCAGGATAATCTAAATTCTAGCTACACAAAACGAAGCATACTGTCTGTCATATCATCTATTTTTGATCCTTTAGGCCTAGTTAGTCCTATTGTCATAAATGCCAAGATGTTTCTACAATCTCTTTGGTTGGAAAAACTCGGTTGGGATGAATTGATACCATCTCACCTCATCCAACAATGGCTAAATTTCTGCGAGACATTGTCCATCATTCATGCTATACGTATTCCAAGACACGTCCTAATCACAGGTACATTAAGGGACATACAAATACATGGGTTTTGCGATGCCTCAGAAAAGGCCTATGGTGCCTGTATTTATCTTCGTTCTATGAACAGCTGCAATGAGGTGAAAACCAGACTTTTTGCTCCAAATCCAAGGTTGCACCATTAAAGAAACAAACCATTCCTCGGCTCGAACTTTGTGGTGGTTTACTACTCGCTAAGCTTTACAAAGTTGTAGCTAACCTTAAGCTGCAGGCTTCACAGAACTATCTATGGACGGACTCTATGATTGTTCTAGCATAAATTAAATCCAGCCCACACAAATGGAAGACTTTTGTTGCCAACAGAGTTTCACAAATACAATAGCTATCAGAAACTGCTGCTTGGCGATATGTAGCTACTCAAAATAATCCAGATCTCATTTCAAGAGGAGTTTCAACTGAACCTCTTGCCTCAAATGACTTGTGGTGGAAAGGTCCTGATTGGATCTCACAAACCTTTGCATCTTGGCCAGAACAACCCAAACGAATAGATATTCAAGATGCCACTGAGCAACGCACTACTGCATGCTTGATGGTCACTACAGAAAGTGATGCTTTCATTTCTCGTTTTTCAAAACTGTTACGCCTGCAGAGAGTGACAGCATACATGCTGAAATTTGCATTCAACTGTAGAATCAGCAACACGAGACGGCAATGTCCTCTCTCAGCACTTGAGCTTCAACAGTCATTGCACTGCTGCATTAAACTTGCTCAACAATCAGCTTATATCACAGAGTTAACAGAACTTAATGATAAAGGACACGTTCCTACTAAAAGCTCATTGAAATCTTTGCATCCATTTGTCGACAATGGAGGTTTACTCCGAGTAGGGGGAAGAATTGACAAGGCTGAAATTTCCTTCCAGTCAAGACATCAGCTCATCTCACCTCCTAAGCATCATCTTACCAAACTAATTATTGAAAGTGAACATGTTAAACTTTTGCATGCTTCCAATCTGCTACTTACCTCTTCTCTTCGACAACGGTATTGGATACAGAGAATAAGGGAAACTCTTAAGTCAGTCCTACACAAGTGCTTGCCGTGCTTCAAACTCAAGGCCAAGGGAACTCAACAATTAATGGACAATCTACCTAGCTACAGAGTGACTCCAGCGAGACCCTTCCTACGAGTTGCAGTTGATTACGCTGGTCCATTCTTCCTACGTTATGGCTCGCCTCGCAGCAAGATTCAGGTGAAGGCCTACATAGCTATCTTTGTCTGTTTATCCACAAAGGAAATTCACATTGAGTTGGTTTCAGACATCACTTCTGATGCTTTTGTTGCTGCCTTACGAAGGTTTACAGCTAGACGAGGATTGTGTAAAGAGATCCTAAGTGACAATGGCACAAATTTTGTAGGTGCTTACAACAAACTTAGAGAACTTAGACTACTTTTGCAATCTCGCAAGCACCAAGAGATTGTACAAGACTACGCTTCATCTAATGAATGCACATGGCATTATATACCACCCAGCTTACCCAACTTTGGAGGATTACATGAGGCTGCAGTAAAATCTATGAAATATCATCTTCGTAGAGTAATGGGTACACAAGTACTGACCTATGAACAATTAACCACATTACTAATTCAAATTGAGGCTTGCTTGAACTCCCGTCGATTGCTACGCCTTACTGATGATCCTTTTGACATTTCCTACCTTTCTCCAGGTCATTTCCTCATTGGAGAACCATTAACTTCCATATCATCACCTGGTTCTGACAATCTGAATCAGTTACAGAAATGACAACAGCTCTAAGATCGGCTACAACATCTGTGGCGGCGGTGGTCAACCGACTATCTACATTCACTCTAGCAGAGGCAAAAGTGGTCCAGTTCCAGTGAAAATCTTAAGGCAGACACCATGGTCCTGCTAATGGAAGACAATTCATCTCCTCTGCATTGGGAACTTGGAATCATCACTGAGACTTATCCTGGTGGTGATGGTTTAGTGCGGGTAGCTACAGTGCCAACTTCTAAGGGTGAATATAGGCGTCCCATTGTGAATCTGTGTCCTCTGCCAGTTCAAGAACACCAGTGATATTTTCAAAGTGTGCCTATGTTAAATTAAAAAACTGTTCAGTTTTTTGGGCCCCAGTATGTTTGCGCCATGATCGTCATGTGTTTGTCGGGCGCATGAATATTTTACTTGGCGCCGGTTATGCGGCAAACTGGTCATGTGACTCGCCAGCGTGCAAGAAAGTAGTCTTTTTCCGGTTAGTTAGTCAGACATGTTTGAGACAAGAACATTGATGTGATGTGTTTCGTTGTGTGGCTGAGTGCAACGTTGTTGCAATGCAAAGACGTTTTTAGTTTATCTAAATGTTAATGTATTGTCTTCTTTATGATTATTCATATAAGAAATGTAGCGTGTGCAATACATTTATCCAGAGATATGGATACAGCTCTATTGAGTACAGTCCGCAAAACAGTTTCCTTGATTTCTGCTAAAATCAAGTAGCCCTCCGAATTAAATTAATCAGGACACGAACACTGGTAGCTCCAAGAACTCAAATGGCGTTGGCTGTGCCTACGTGTGTGGAACCAAATTGTATACATTCGTATTGCACACTAGCACTTCCATTTTTACTACAGAGCTTTATGCAATATACCGGGCCATTTTACAAGTACGTCGACGAAAGTTGGGGTCTGCTTAATCCTTAGTGATTCCCTTAGTGCACTTCAAAGCCTACGACAGGTGTACAACTACACCCTATTGTGCAGCATATCCAGGATGCCCTCTGTGTTTTACACCATTCTGGCCTTAGCGTGGTGTGTGCTTGGATTCCTGGTCACGTAGGCTTGCGGGGGAATGAAATGGCGGATTCGGCAGACAAGTCGGCTACCATGAAGCCCAGGGTTCGAGTACCATCTGTGACATTGGAAGATTTTAGAGCCGTGTTGCGGAGAGCTGTGCAAACCTGCTGGCAGGAAGAGTGGTCCGCTCTCCGCAATAATAAACTTAAATGTGCGAAAGAACTTCCGATTCCCTGGGACATCTCCTGTCGTTCATCTCATCGCGAGGAGGTGAGTTTGGCTCGGTTGCGTATTGAGCACTGCTTTTCTACTCATAGTTTTCATTTTAAAAATGAGCCGGTTCCACTGTATCCGTTTTGCAATGAAGCGTTATGTGTACGACACGTACTGCTGGAGTGTTTTTCCCTACCACACCTTAGGACGTCTCTGCAGCTAACGACTAGCTTTGCAGAAATGCTCGCGGACGATAATCATGAAGTGGAGAAGGTTTTGAGATTCCTTTCTAGATTAGACTTTAGGATTTAGCGAAGATAATGTTTGGCATTTTAGATGTATATTTCTTTCTTTTTTATTTTTATGTGCATATATTATTTGTAAGTTTATTTACATTTTTATATTGGTTTAGAGAAATTTATATCTGGCTTTTGCCTGACTAGTTTCTTTAAAAAGGGCACTGATAACCTCTGCAGATGAGTGCCCTTATACTCATCATCATTCATTCCCTGGGAGCTGCCGTTGCATGAGTTGGCACTCCTGTCTTTACATTGGGAAGTGTGACTCTTGAGGGGGGTAAGGCCAGGGTTCTCACTTAAGCTGTAGTGGCTTCCAGGATGTGAACATGCCATCGGATAGGTTTCCAATGGTGGGGCATTATATCGCAATACCGATTTAACCAAAACAGCACTAAAATAAAATGGCAGTAAAAGAGGTAGCTGAGTGTAAAGCAAGGCCGCTGGACCTCCAGCTCTGACGTTTTGCGGCTGCAGGAGTTGGAGAGGAAAGGTTAATAATACCAACATATAATAATGAGTTATTGAAAAAAAAAATATTATCAGAATTATCTTTAGAATGAAAATATAGGAATATATTAGCTTAAACTTGGAAATCCAAGTTGTAATTTCATTATCATGCAAGATATTCGTTACATCAATCTATTCAAATATTTCGCACACCTCTTACGAGCACTAACTGCTTCTATTGGTAGTACTGGGAGTCTGTATATCCGCTGTCGTGGTAAAGAAGTTAAAACTGTCCGCTAGCGCCAATCAGCATTTGCGCTGCTAGGCGTGGCTTCCAAATCCAACACCGCGTTGTCGCTGCAATTTTGTGTGGACCACGTGGCTTTATACTGGTCGCCAAACTAGAATGTGATTAACAGTTAGTAACCACATGGCATAATGGTCTAAATAAATGGGAGGGAATGAGTACGTCATAACGTTTGTCATAGTAAAGATTAAAATGATCAATTAGAGTCAAGACGTTTCTATGGCAACGTTAGACGCTAAACCTTGGTTGTCGATATTCTAACACGTGCTTAAGCATGACATGCGGACGAGCGAGTTACGCAAACGCTGCAGTATTCATAATACCTTGGTTTTTGTTTCTCTTGCTGATAACGCTGCATAAACAGAATATCCTCACATATGCAAAAGTTAGAGATCCTGTACTGGCAAGCTACTTTGCATCTTATTTGTGGCAATGTGCCTTGGTTTACGTGTGCCTGAGTTCGTGTATCTGAGCGCGTGTTGTGATCATTTGCAATTGTGTTTAATGAATGTTTAATTATGTCAAAATATAGTGACAAGCAGAAACCTGAACGTGCTAGGGGAACCAAGTAAAACTGTATTTGGTAAAGGTATTCCAAATAAAGGACACACGGGAAATAATATGCTCTGTGCGAGAATACTTCGATGAGCATAAATTGAAAGGGGAGTCTATTATTCCATTCTCTAAGGTGCTTGATAGGACTTCACGTGCGTAGGTATCAGTAAGGGCATTAAGGTTAAGATTGGTAAAGAAAAGTATTTTAAAGAAGAAATTTAGACATTGGGGTATAAATTAAAAACTCTCTGGAAAAATTATGTAAGCGGCATTTTTCCACTTCAATAAGCATCAAAATGTCACAGGTCTGCCTCTTTTGTTACGATTATCTTTACATTGATGTGCTCTTGCATGCTCTAGCGTTTTAAGCGGCATCGTCCCATCTTTCTCCGTACGAAATGTCAATCACTTTCTAGATTGGCGACCAGTATAGTTACCTTTGGTACTTGTGCCTGGTGAAGTTTGTTTACTATTTTGTGCGTGCTCGAATTCCCATTTGTAGTGTCTGTAAGTCTTATCATCGCTATTTTAGTAATATGGCTATTGGTTAGTCAGAATTCAAGAAAAAAATCGGCTCTTATGAGAGCCAAAGTCGTGAGTTTGTATTCAGGCTTCGGAAGTACTTCGAGAAGGAACGAGACAATTGTGGACCTCTACTACCTGTTACCAAGGTGTTAGAGTTTGAGACGCCTTGAAGATAAGAAAAACCATCGTGAAGACCACGACCAAGGAAAAGTGCCCAGCTGATTTAAGTTCGCCGCCTGCAGTTCTGCCTACACCGGGAAAGCAAAGGCCACGAGGCAGCCTTAAAGCTTCGCTTAATGCTATAAGGCTATAATGCGACATGTGCATCAATATTATATGAGAAAGGAATTTCCCACTCGTGTGAATTTGCTGTGTTCTTTAAAGGAAGCTGGCTTATTCGACGGCGGTGAAACCAGCATAAGTACTGAGAGAAGTAGGTTTTATGTTTAAAAACTTTTAAGACAAGCTTAGGAAGACGACGGCATAGTGGAAACACGTGTGAAGGAGCTAGTAATTTCATTCACCCAAGATGACAACGACTCCAGTGATGAGGCCGAAGATGTGGATATTTGCGAGGATTGCGGCGTCTTCCCACTGGACCGAGTGTAAGTTGTTCAATAGCCAATTTCAGTAAACATAGCTTTTTGTTATTTCTTTTCCAGCATATGGTATATTGTCTCCATATGCAACTATTCTGGGATCATGTATATGCAAATTTTCCACGTACATTTACGAAGTAACGATCTGCAAATGCGTGAAATATTTAAAATACGCATGTTCCTCTGCTTGAAATTCCCGCTAAAGAACTGGCAACAGCGCGATTTCCCCTCTCGAGAACTGTCGGCCGAACTGAAATTGTTACTACATGATTATAGCAAGGACGGAAGAAGGTAGATTATTTACGACGTCAATCCCTTTGTTATTCAAAAGGGACTGGACGACATTGCGGGGTCAATGAAATCGTGTATTCGATCAAGAAATAACACGATCCCGGTAGAAGTTAGTTCAGTGTCCCAGCTGCGAAAATGTTGAAAGCAAAAATGCTAGAGCAATTGCAAGCAGGAATGAACATAGGGCGGTGCTAGGCGTGGTTGTTCTCGTTGAATAGCCAATGAGTGCGACGTTATACAGTTAAAACACGCCTACCGGATCGCTGTGCCGAACCCTACGCTAATTTCTTTCCGTGCTCAAAATATACTAATTACATAATTAGTTTGCCTTTCTCATGACACACAGCAGTTTTTTTCTGATGGTGCCTGATCAAATCCCATGTTTGTAGGACATTTGGTTTCGGAGATAGGGAAAAATAAAACATTTAAGCGGAAAGATAAGAATCGTTAATGGTCTGTGAAGAAAAACGGACAGGTTCTGATGCATTTTGCAACTTGCATTCAATAGAATGGTGATCTTTTAAGAGTGCAAAAATCTTTTCAAAGCTAAAACTATCGCTTAGCATACCTAGTACATTTACATAAGCAAGTCATATAATTTTTTTATCTGTATTGTTTTCTTTTCTTTCCCTTTCAGAAAGTTGTCAGTTGAAGTTTACGAACGTACCAATTCCGCGCAAAGTCGAAAACTGAGGGCAAAAGATTGTGCGTAAGTGCTCATTCTTTGACAAACACTGTTAAAGAAATCAAGCAGTGGACTAATTTATAAGCTACCACGTTTAGGTCTTCTGGAAAACGTCGAGCTGTGGGAAAAAATGTGCTAAGATCTATTCTTGACGTCTTGAAAACTTTTGGGTTCAACTATAAGAGGGTCAATAATGGTCGCAAATTTCTACTTGAGAGACGCGATATTGTTGCTGCAGTATAACATTTCGGCGCAAAATATACAACTTTAAAAGTTAGGTGATTCCAGGTTCATCTTTTACTTGGATGAAACCTGGGTTGATCAAAATTCAATGCAGGAAGAATTATGTTTCAATAGTTTGTGTTGACTGGCTTTCGTATTTTTCCTGATATGGAATTTAAGGATAAGTTTGTATTGTAACTGCCACTGCGATATCGCAGTTCAGTTTACCCGCTAGGCGGATTCGATGAAAGAAACACATGCTCGCTGTGGAATTGGCAATGCCATGAGAGCACCTTCACTGCATTGGCCAAGCCCATTTTCATTCATGTTTTGCAGCTACGCTAGCCAGCTATTCAATACATTTGGAGTTGCAAGGACTGAACTGTTCGCGTGGTGTCCATAAGACCTGCACATTGGACAGAAATGTCAACTGAGGAGATTTAAGAGAATCTTAAACAACAAGATATTGTAGCTGTGTATTAGGTGCAGCGTAAAGTGCAATGCGAATTGATGCGTATGTACTCTGTTTCTGGCCTTTGGTTGGGTGGATCTCATGGTATGAGATGATGAAGGATGTTGTTTCATCATGATCATCATCATTTTCACCACCACCACCACCACCACCACCACCATGATCATGATCATCATCCATCAGTGATCAATCAGTAAGTGTGTTGTTTGTACACATGTATTCTAATGGTTTTCTCCTTTTTCAGAACATGCAGATTCAGAATCAGCTTATTGATGTGCAAAGTCATATAATGTTTTTGGGCGACAGTCAAGTAAGTAGCATATATTTCATATTGTTCGGTAAGATGCGATGACCTGACATGTGGACTCTAACAGATTTCAAGACAAGATCTCTTGAAGTTTGGATATCAAAATTAGTTTATTGACATTAAAATCCATAGGATACTTTTAATAATAATCAACCTGGAATATATTACTAGGTATATAAATAACAAAGAGCCGTATATTATCTGCTTGCAAAAGGAAAAAACTGCTCCCTTTTTGTACTTAGAAACTCCTAATAAAAACTCTCTGCTTTTTCAATTTATTTTCTAATTTTCAATCTACATGGGACAGATTTGTTGTATAGCTTTTTTCTATAAACCACTAGTCTTGTCTCAGGAGACTCACTAACTACAGGTTGAGCTTAGACATTTTAAATACAGTAGACATTTGTGTACCAGCTGAATTTGAATCAATAAAGCCATTTGAATATGAATACTTAGGGGAAAACATAAATACAAAGGTAAATGCAGCTTAAAAGGGACATGTATGTGTGTCAAACTATAAAAATCTATGAACCCGGCCATATGGACTAACTTAGAAAACAATATGTTGTCAATTCTTAATTTGAAAATGCTAAAAAAACAGCAACTTTGAAACAAAAATTCATCAATCTTCAAAAGAAACAAGGACTAATTCCATATAAAAAAGAAGATTTATTATTCTCAAGTAATAAACCTAACAATGTAATGAATCAAAGAATATATATGTCTTTGTTTATATTGGTGTTATATGCAGTGTTTCATTTGTGGTTATAACATTTTATAAATATCCTGATGATGGGAGAGAAGCACACTCACGAAACGTTGATATCTAATCGTCTTTTCACCTGGCTTGCTGTCCGAGAAGAAAGTGAGCATATAATATAATATTTTCATTAATTTCTTATGAATGTGCTAAAAGTGCTGTGCATGCAAAATAAGTGATAATAATACATTATATTTAATTCAGTTTTATCATTGTTTAGTATCACTAATACGTCATTCTGACTTACATATTAAAGGAAAGAATCTTAAAATATTCCAGTGTTACTTATAATTTTAGAAATTCACTTTTGAAATTTGGCAGCAGGTTCACAAAACGCAATTGTTTCTCATTTGAGAGTTGAGATCGTTCAATCTAGGGGCATGTCACTTGTACATTGTGAAGTTTTTGTTTTCATGGAATTATGCCAAAAGTAAAAGTGAGTGACAAGGTAGGTTACAGGGATGTGAGTGCAAGTTTGAAACAGATTTGCTCACTACATATGGTACAATTTTGTATTGCAGAGCGAGTGAGAAAGTGGTGAGTAGTGAAGAAAGTATTTGAATACTAATAAACACAAAGATGTCAAATTTAAATCCATGAAAAGTTTCTCCTCTTAAAAATTGTTAAGTAAATTTACAGGCAGTAATTGTACACCTCTCCTCGCTCACTCGTGCTGGCTGGCTGGATACAGCCAGAAGGTTTTTGCTGCGTGCCCACCCATTAAGGGTTTTACCGCAGGTAGGATTATTATTGAAAGATGTAGGATGAAGGTGATGTAGGTTTTTGATTGGGAGTTAATTTTCAGGTTACCAAAGTACCTTCGGGTTGAAAGAGAGGATGCAGTACTTAGCACCCATTTTGTTTTATTTTAAATATTTTGTAATTTAGTTGGGGAGAAATTTAGATGCCAAACAGCTTGGAAGAATTATGAGGAGCTCAGCTTTAGCTGCTGATAGGTTCAGCTCCTGTGTTATCTAGGGTGCCCGCATGCCATACGGGGGACCCGATGCAGTCTAGATCGGCGTCTAGTGGGGTCATAATTTCCCAGTGATCTGACAAGGGCGCTTCTGTGAGATGGTAAACTTGCGTATAATTTTGAAGCCCGGCGCCAAATTTCATCCTCCACGTATGGAAGACCCGATGCTTCGTGGAGCAACCTGGTAGGGAAATAACGTCCCACAAAATAAATAGACCACAGTCCTTTATTCTGTGCACGTTGAAGCCATGCTAAACAGCTGTCTGCTGCCATGCCCCAGATCTCGCAGGCATATAGCATCACCGGGATTACCAGCGCTCGGAAGAGGTACAACTTCATGCGGACTGGCATCGAGGTAGACCCCAGCATTGGGTACCGGGAAGCAATTGCTCCCTGTACCTTTGCCGAAAGGTCCCTGATGTGCCGGCGAAAAGTTAAACCGCTATCCAAGTTGACTCCAAGGTACTGGACAGAGTTAGACCACTCTATCCTTCGACCTCGGTAGCTGAAGTTGGGGCAGTCTGCGGGGGTGTGGCGCTTTGTAAAAAGTATGGCGTGGCTTTTGTCCGGATTTACGGACATCCGCCAACGCCGGCACCACTGTTGTGTTAGGCGGAGATGTCTTTGAATGGGTTTGAAGGCTCTGAGAATGTGTTTGTCCTTGCAGAACAGAAACACGTCGTCAGCGTATTGTGCCATTTCGACTCGTGGTTCTGTGGGGAAGTCTGCCATAAAGACGTTGAAGAGGGTGGGGGATAGCACAGAACCTTCGGGGACTCCGCCTCTCACTGGCCTTAGTGTTGATGTTTTCCCCGCGACTGAGACTTTAACTGTGCGATGTCGCAAGAAGCTGTGTAGAATGTTGATCACTTGAGTTGGGAGCCCCAGATGGATCATTTTGTGTAGGATTCCGGCATGCCATGTCGTACAGAAGGCCTTCTCGACATCCAACGAAACTGCGGCCGTGAAGGCGCCTTCCTGGAAGCCCAGGGCGGCGGTCTCCACCACACGCAGCAACTGCTGAACTGTCGAGTGCCCAGGACGAAAACCAAATTGGTGGTCAGGAATGGCTTGAATGTCTACCAATATTGGGGAAAAGCGAGCAAGAATTAGCCTATCCAGAACTTTCGAAAGGGTGGGGAGGAGGCTAATGAACCTGTAGCTGGATGGGTGTACCGGATTCTTCCCAGGTTTCAATATGCAAATCACCCGGGCCTCTCTCCACTCTCGTGGAAAGTACCCAAGGGCGAGGCACATATTGAAAATCCTAGTCAGGAAGAGAATCGCATTGAAGGTAAGATGGCGGAGCATTAGGGGAGTCAGCCCGTCCGGCCCCGCCGCCTTCTTTGGTTTGAGACGTTGGAGTACGCCTTGGACTTCACTAGGTCGGATGGTAGGGAGTCTCTCCGCATCCTCAGGAGGGTGACGTAAGAAACAACGCACCTCCCGACGGACGCGTTCAGAAAAATTATCGTCCTGGGGGTCATCTCTCGGACACATAGTACGCTCAAGATAGTCAGCCAAAGCATTGGCTTTGGCTTGGGGTTCATAGGCCAGGCCCTGGGTGCCGTGAATGGGAGAGGTGTACTGACCTCTGTGTTTTCTGAGGGCTTTGGCTATCCTCCACACGTCGCCATCCTCGACGCGCAACCTGGCCATTTTGTCCTCCCACGCTTGCACCTTGTGCTCGCGCAGACGGACACTGACCTCTCGACGTAAACGTCTTAGGAGCGCTCGATTATGTGGCGTGCGGTGACGTTGGTATAATCTCCGTGCTGCCCAGGATCGCCGGATTAGAAGAAGGATGTCCAAAGGGAGGACATCGGGAGGAAGAGGGGCCGGAGCATGGACTGTCAGATTAAAGGTGGTGCGCTTCACGATGGAAGTGAAGGATGAGACGGCGTTATCCAAGGTAGGGATATTTGTGATTTTGGGATTTGGCGGGATGGAAGTGCGGAGGCAGTTCCTGACGCCTTCCCAGTCGACCTCTAGCGTTTGAAGCGAGAGGTCGTAACTGGCAACCATTGTGTTGATCTCTGTCAACACTGGATTGTGATCTGAATGTAATGCATTTAATGATGTGAGTGTGAGATGGTATGGTAGATGTTTTATGATTGCGAAGTCTATGACTGAGGGCAGTCCTCCTCCTCGCGGGTAATGAGTGGGTTGCCAGGGGCCCTGCACTTGAAGTTGAGGGTCCGCATCTATAAGGCGAATGATTTCATTGCCTCTTGAATCCGCCCGACGACCGCAATGCCAACTTTGATGTTTAGCATTGAAATCGCCGGCCATGATAGCACAGGGATATAGGGCTAGGATGGATTGATAGTCTTTGGGTACAACCTGTCGGTTTGGTGGATGATACACAGAGACTACCAAGACCTCTAATACACCGAGGTGCATACTAATGGCCGTGGCCTCTAGGGTTTGTAGAGGTGGGAGCTGGATGGGCTGATGGACCACATTTTGCCTCAACAAGATCGCAATTCCGCCCCCTGGGCGTCCCTGACGATCCGTACGATGGCAGATGTAGCCGAGAAGACGGAAACGGAAGTCTGGTCGGAGATGCGTTTAGCTGACTAGAATGACGTCTAGGGCATTGTCTCGGGCAAAGTGAAGCAGCTCGCTCCCCTGACCTGCTAGGCCGCACGCATTCCAAAATGCGAATCGAAACAAGGTACGTGACCTAGTTCGATGCGTCATCTCGGAGCTGTTGCGTGCCTGCGGTCAGGAGGGCCATCGCCTCCATTGCCACCAGCATCTTGCTGGCCGGATCTGTGGCTGTGAAGAACTTCACAACCAGCTCACAGATTTTCTGTCCATGCGTCTGCAGCAACTGCTGCAGCCACTTGAACACATCTGTGAGATCGAGTGTAGCTGTCATGGGAACGGTGTTTGTGTGGGCGACTTGGTTGTGAGGAGAGGCTGATCTGGAACGAATGGGTGCAGGTCTTCCTCCCGCCCTTTCATCCCTAAGCTGTCTAGGAGGCATGGGCTCGCCATGATTCTCCTGTTCAGCAGGATTTTGGTGCTCCCGAGGAAGCCTCCCTCCATTCCTACCATTGTTGTTGTCGGTTCGTTTTTGAGCTGGGTCCCGCTTTTGTTTGCTTGGCTGTGTGGGAGGGTTGTGTGTCTCCCGTGACGTTTTAGGTCCATCAGAGGCCCCTTGTGCTACTTGAGCGTAACTTCTTGGCCTATCGGCATCCCGCCGAGTCGTGGGCACACTGGAGCTGGTTGATGGGACCGGTCTTGGGTCCGCCTCCGCTGGTGAGGTCCTCTGCTGTTGCTGCTGTCTCACTGTGGGCTTGTTCGCTACTATAACTGCCTTTCTGGCAGGACAGCCGCCGTAGCAAGCTACATGTGCTCCCTTGCAGTTAGCGCAAGTGGGCACATCTGTGGGTGACCTTGGACAAACTTCCTTGTCGTGGGCTCCACTACACCTCAGGCAGCGGGGTGTCCTCTTGCAGAACTGGCTGGAGTGGTTGAATCCCAGGCAGCGATGGCATTGAGGTGGACCGCCAGAGCTCCTCAGTGGCTCAATCCTTACTCGGAGGTAGCAGATGGTAGAGACACCATCTAGCTTCCCCTCCGGATCGTTGGCCCGTTCCACTATCACGAGGAAGAGTGGGATTGGGACAGGGCCTGGCTGACCCTGTGGAGCAGGTTTGGTCATCTGCCTGACCAAGCGGGGCTGAATGCCCTGGCGGTTAAGGTCGTCGATGATGTCACCAACCGGTGTGTCCACTGGTAGGCCTCTGATGACCCTCTTGACGTCACGGCTCTTATCTAGGCCGAAGGTGAAGTAAGGGATGGACTTCCTGTCCAGTGCCCTTAGGATAAGCTGGTAGTCTTCGGCGTTACTCGCCTGGAAGACATTTCGGCTCTTCCTCCTGGTGACCCTGCATGACACCGAGGGGGTTGGCATGACCTCCTTTAGGAATCTCACCAAGCCCCGGAAGTCATCCACAATCACAGGAGGAATGTGCCTCCTGGGTGGCCCAGAACGACTGGACCTGCCAGTTGTCTCCAGGTGAGGGGCTCTTCTCTCCCTTCGCTGGTTGGTCACGGTGCGAAACTCAGCCTCATCAACATCTGTAGAGATGTTCGATGAGCTGTGTTCCCCATCGGAGTCTTCCATCCTAGAGGATGAATGCCTTGGAACCGCAGTTCCGTCAGTGAAATACTCCTCGTCAGAGGAGGAGTTGTCTGAGGGCTCACCCTCTGAAATTTTGCCTACGCGCTGTGGTGTTTCGCGGGAAGGGCCCTTGCCAGTTTGCTGTTTGGCGACAGCTAATCTCTTGGCCTTGCCATTTACACCCTTTGATGGCTTTCGGCGAGGCCGTTTGCTTCCTGCAGTCAGGGTTGGAGCCCCAACAGCAGGGTGGGTGATTCCAGTGCTAGTACTGGGGATGGCTTCCATTTCTGGAAGGCGGGTTGGAGTGGAAATGTCGGATGGTTCCCTTTCTTTGGGCATTTTGCCCTGCACCGAAGTGCAGTGCACAGCTAACCTTGACTGTATACTTACCAGTCAGCACAGGTTTGCTAATAAGCGTGAGGTACAGAGGGCCGGACCCGAAGGCGCCTTAAAATGCCGTCTTTTAAGACGTTGGCTTAGGCCTTTTTTTTTTTTAATGGACAGGCCCCTCCCCGCCTGCCCGGTGGCGATCAACCGTAATTCTCCGGCAAGCATTCTACATCGCCTCCCGCATGCTGTTAATACTAACATGCAGGGGTGCGGGGTTACGTGAGAGATTAGTGGTGTTAGTTAGCAGATCCCGCAATAAGCACTCTGGGGAGTGTCGTGTATGATATGCCAAGCATGAGTCATGCTAGGCGGCGTGGTGTAAGAGGCCAGTGTGGCAAACATGGCTAGGTGCCCTGAGTGCCAGACTGGGGAGTCGCGTAGTGTAGTGTATGTTATTTGGGCATGCGTGAAGTGTCTTTTGCGGTGCATGCGTCCATGCTTAGTGGAGGGTTAGTGTTAGATTATGATCATGCGTGTTATTCATGGTGTGTTAGTAGTACTGAGGTGGTGTTAGTACACGGGATTAGTAGTACAAGGCATGCATATAATATTAGTTGTGGTTTGGAATGCTGAGGGAATTCTGTAGGCAGATGTGGTGGTAGTCTTGAGGGCTGTGTTGGGTTCAGGACAGGGATGAGCTGATTTAGAAAGTCTTGAACGTCATGTTCGCTAACGTCGTTGTCCGAGTATCGGTGAAAGAGGTATAGGGGTCCTTCATGTTTATTGATGAGTGGGTCATAGCTACCAATGCTTTGGATGAGTGGGTTACTTAGGCCTTGTACCTCGCCTGGCTGATGTGGAGCTGGCCGGCTGTTTTCTTGGAGGTTGTTCTTGTCGCTCGCACGCTGCTGCCTTCTCCTGGAGATTTAGCGAAATTGCCGGGAGCTTCCGAAGGGTCCCTCCCGATGGTGGAAATTCGCTGACTCCGAAGTTCTGGACGCTGGCAACTCCAATTCCTGAAGGCGATGTGTACTCCACGACGTCTAGAAGCAGAGTCCCTGACACCTCTCCTTTCATTTGCATAAGCCTTTCTAATGGGAGATATTCATTGTGGAAACCCACCAATCCTTAAAGATATAAACAATCCTTGTGGATAGTGCAGTTCTTTTCTTGGAAGTGTTGAAAATAGTGTTATGATAATTTAAATTTAAAGGAGTCGTTTAATGACACTAAACGTAAGTGTTGTTTAGTGTCATTAATCGACTCCCTTTAAATTTAACTTATAGATAGTGTTTGGCAAGGCTACTTGTGTACACAAGAATCTTTGAAAGCTCTCCTAAGCTTTAGCTTTGTTCCCAAATTGATCACTGTTATGCGTAACCAATATTATTGTTGTATGCTGTCTTAATACCTAAAATTCTAAAATGTACATGTAAGTCATTCAGAAAGGTTCTCCAGTAGTCCAAAATATGAGTGCATAAATACCGTGGTTGGCTTTTTCTATCCCAAATAGCTGGAGACAACTGCCATTGTGAAAGACAGGGTAAAACCTTATGGTATTTGTTCTTTTGTAACAGAAGCAGCTTGTTCAACGACTTCGTGAAGAATCAGAAGCAAATTCAACAAAGAGTAAAATTGCAAGAACTCAAATTGGAAATTCATTTGGTCGTATGGGTTGTTCGAGGACAATTTCTCTTAATAATAATAATTCCAGTAATAGCCCTAAAAGTGAACCTATCTTAAAGGATAGAGATTCCCCTCAAAGTTTCGCGGAGAGCAGAATAATGTAAGTAAAAATTTTCCAAACTTTTATTACTAGGCATAAATTCAGAATCATTACGTAGAAAATGAAGCTAGCTACAGTGAAGCAATGAATATCATACAAATATAACAATTTGTAATAAAAACTTCACTTAACTTAAGAAAATGGTGTTAATTCTTCTTTCTAATTGAATCTAATTGATATCAGTTTCACGAACTCTTGTTTGCATCTTCAATCAAAGATTTTCCTGTTGTTTGCTGTGACTGAAGATGCGAATAAGAGTTTGTGAAATTGATATCAATGAGAAAGAAAAATTAACACCATTTTCTTAAGTTAAGTGAAGCTTTTAGTGCAAATTGTTATATTTGTATAATAAATTCAGAAGGTAGATATAATGAAGTAATGTAATTTTAATTAGGTAAACACTAGCAATACATGGAGCTTCAAGTACTAGTTGGACTCAAACTATATTAGCTATTTAAGTTGATTTAGTAATAGAAACATTACTTTTAATTCATCAAGTGTAAACCTTTTACTTCAGCAAGCCTCATTTTTTTGGAAATGAACAACAATATTAATCAACAGTGAAAACTAGTATAAATTACCAATAAGTGTTTATACGAAGGTGAGTAAAAAAGTAATGCCTCCTACTTTTTTCTCTTTTAATTGCCAAAAAAATTTAATTCAATTTACATAGCTTGAAAGCTACAACATTGGCGATTAATTTGTCACTATTCAATATAATCTCCGTCCTTTTCTACAGTTTTGGTCCACCTTTTAACTAGGACATGTATTCCAGTGTGGTAAAACACACGGTCTTGCTTCATAAGCCATTGGCGCATGGAAGTTTTCACAGCCTCTTCATCTTCAAAATGAACCCCACAATGGGCTTCGTTATTGGCCCTAACAGATGGAAGTCTGATGGTGCCAGGTGAGGGCTGCATGGGGGGTGAGGTAAGACTTGCCATCCCAGTTCCTCAATTTCTGCTGTGGTGTAACGGCCGGTGTGTGATCTTGCATTGCCATGCTAAAAAAGAACATCCGCCATA
This sequence comes from Mantis religiosa, assembly GCA_030765055.1. Taxonomy (NCBI): domain Eukaryota; kingdom Metazoa; phylum Arthropoda; class Insecta; order Mantodea; family Mantidae; genus Mantis; species Mantis religiosa. The sequence goes on along the minus strand of JAUKNK010000076.1, from coordinate 2,507,638 downwards.
GCTTTTGTTGGGCAAACTTGGCAAAGGCCTGCTTTCAGCTTTTTGAGAGTTCTGATGTTTTGGACGAATTTATTGTGCATTCCTGCTACAAAAAATCAATCATAAGCACACCCTCTTCATCCCAAAACATTGTCGCCAACACTTTCCCTGCCGACAGCAGGGTTTTGAATTTTTTTTTCTTCGGTGACGTATGATGCCATTCTATTGACTGCCTCTTTGATTCAGGTTCAAAAAAATGAACCCAAGTTTCGTCTCCAGTTACCAGAAACTCCTCTCCCTCTAAATTGAAGCGCTGCAAGTGTTTGGAGGCTATTGCTTTCCTTGTTTCTTTGTTTTGGGCGGTTAACATTCTTGGTACCCAACATGAACAAACTTTTGGGTAACCCAGTTGTTGAATAATCGTCATCACACTGCCTTTACTGAGGGAGGTAATGTGACTCAATTCACCTGTTGTTACCCGGCGATCACCAGAAATTATATCATCAACTCGCTGAATGTTGCATGGAGTCACTGCAGTCACCAGCCTGCTGCTTCGCTTTTCATCTGCCAGTGGTGTTTGCTCTTCAGCTTTATTACAGTGACGAACGCATCGTCTAACTGTGCTGACTTCTATCGTTGAATCACTATATACATATTTTAGCCTTTCGTGAATGCGAATTGGCGTTTCACCTTCCGCAGTAAAAAATTCAATCACAGAACGCTGTCTAATATGAAGGTCAATGTCAGCCATTTTGCAAGAGGATACAGTGCTGCCACCTGTTGACCTAGGATGTTTCTACTGCTGGAATTAGAGAAGAAGGTTTGAGGGATTGTACCAAATCAAAGTTTCCACATAACTTACTTATTTAAGCAAAAAAAAAAATAGAAGCATTACTTTTTGACCCACCCTCAGAAATTTCTGTGATTTCAGGCTGTAGTTTTGCATAGCAGATAGAATGCCTGTTTTATTGTATTGAATAACTGTTGTCCATCCACTCATAGTGAATGTTCTGCGAGAGTGAACATCTGAGGTTGTCTTACATGACAACATATCCTATGCTCCGAAATCTGGGTGTTAATGGATCATTGAGTAGTACCTATATATATTACAGCAAGGAACTGCAATTTGATGTACATCTGCTGAAGCAAGCATAATAGTGTATTTGACTGTCTAGTAGGCATGGAAATACTTTTGGTGTCGTGACACCTGAGTGTGCGTACAATATGGTCCGTAATATTTCGGAAGGTAAAAGATTTGCCTTTATTATTTAATGAGGCTTGTAAGTTATCCCTATGTGGATATAAAGTTCTTCAGAGTTCTTGAGTAGTGCAACCCAACTAACATAAACCTTGTTAAAGATAGTGTACGAGGGGCTGTCGTAAAGTTTTAATTATCTCCCAGTACTTTTTATGCTAGGGTAATGAAAATTTTTCAGTATCATCATTGATTCCTCCGGACATACTGTTGGTAGTTTCAGTGAATTGAGTCCTTTTGTATTTTTACAGTGAGTGCCAGAAGTGACTGAGGTGTAAGATTGAGAAAATTGAGCCTCGTAATGTGATGAACCTCCTGCATTTGAAGGGAAGGACTGCCCGGGAAATCCATGAGGTGATGATGACTGTTTATGGCAATGATTTCCCATGGTATGACACTATTGTGAGGTGGAAGAGGAATTTTCAAACTGGTCACATGTCCCTGACAGATGAGCCAAGAGCTGGTAGACTGTCAATGACAGACGATGCTGTCACAGTGAAGAAAGTGGAGTGTTTAGTACTGGAAGACAGACGAGCAACCAGCCAAATGATCATGAATGAGACACATCTTAGTTTTGGTAGTGTATAGGAAATTATCCATGACGAACTGCACATGTCTAAGGTGTCTGCACGGTGGGTTCCACATTTGCCAACCCTTTTCCAAAAGCAAACACGGTGTGAACATTCAAAACAGATGTTGATGCTGTTGGACCAGAATGAAGGTGAATTGTTTGATTGTCTGGTAACCATGGATGAATCCTGGATTTATCAGTATGATCCAGAGACAAAATCCATGAGCATGGATTGGAAACATGCTGATTCCCCTCCTCCCTCAAAAAGGCAAAGGTGTAAGGTCATGCTTTCAGTTTTCTGGGACTGTCATCAAATTATCCTTACAGATTATCTTGCCAAGGGTCAAACCATCACTGGCAGATACTACTGCAATCTTATGAACAAGTTACAAGCAGCTCTGATTAAGAAACGATGTGGTATGCTCTCCAAAGGTGTTCGTCTTCTGGCTGACAATCCACCATCTTATTCATCTCAAGTTGCAGTTGACAAAACAAGGGAATGTGACTTTGAGACCTTACAGCATCCGCTTTATTCACCCGAACTCACACCAAGTGATATTTTCTTGTTCCGGGAAATGAAGGGTCCGTTGCGTGGTCTCTGATTTGACAACACAAATGATGTCATTAATGATGTGGAAGTGTGGTTTAAAGCAAATTCTGCAGGCTTGTACAATCAACGTATTCGGAAGGTCAAGAAACGCTGGGAAAAATGTGTAAATTTGGATGTTGACTATATAGAGAAGAACTAACAAGCACATATCAACACAAAATCTCTATCACAGTTTGAAGGGTGATAATTAAAACTTTACGACACTCCCTTGTATCAACTGTAGCTAATTATGGTTAAAGATATGGGAATGTTGTCTGCAAGAACTTTTCTCACAGATTTTTCTGCTTGGGATAATGTTTGAAGTTTCTCGTTCAGCTAACACTCCATATGGGTAGATTTCCTGATATATTGTGATAAAGCATATGTATTGTGACTTTGTGGGTTCGTGAAATGAAAAGTCCAATTTCACCACTCAAAAATGTTCTTTATTTCCACCGACTTACAGTTAAACTCTTGCCAATTACACAGAATTACTTGCTGCACACAATTACAATTCACCAGTTCGTCCGCTACAATTTCACTTGTACTCGCGATTACATAAACTCCGATGCACATACCAGTTACGTACAGTCTTCCGTTGCACAATCTTCTCGTTCATTAACACGTCACTGGCTAACTCTTACACCAAGAACTGCGACTGTCTCCTCGCTCACACTCACTAACCAACTGACTGACTGACTGACTGACTGTCTGCAACCCCCCTTTATATAGGAATATCGCCGCCTTCCAGTGTCCGCGAGAATGTTCCAGTAAAAGAATGATCCAGAACCAGGTGTAAGAGAAACAGACGGCACAGTCATGTTTTTCCTCCTTCACCAACGCCTGTCACCACTATAAGACAAACGAGGGGAGGGCGTAGCTAACACGGACCTCCCTCGTCTCCCGCTCTCAGCTGCTTTCATAGGGTGTTCCAGCGCTCGCGTTTCACTGCTCCCTCCTCAAAGCTGTTCGCCCCGAACAGCCCCATCGTAGCGTGCGAGGCGGTCCAGGTGTACCACCAGCATCTGCTCGGAGTCTCAGCCAGAAGTAACGCTGCCGTAGTTTGTGAATCATTCGGTTCGCTCTCAGGTGTCCTCCTGAAGTACCGGCGTGCACTTCCTCCAAGACTTCCGGGACCTTGCTCCGGGGAAGTACCAACTGTTCTCTCTGCGCCTTCCCATCGGGTGACTCCCATACCCGGAACAGCACGCCCTCTCCGGTCTTCAACGAGTCCCATTAGGCCCAGTGCGACTTGTAGGTGGCGCTCCTCGGTGCGATGTCCTCCCAGGTTGGTCTCGTCCCTGCGTCCACTTCCCTCAAGAGTGGCCCCAAGTCTGCGTCCGCCAGCTGCTCCCTCCTCAGGCCTGCGCTATCCCAGCCTTCAGCAGGCACTGCCACAACTACTCGGACTGCTGCGGCACGCTCCTTCTCTTCCACTCTTGTGCGCTCATGGCCGTCCTGGATCTGCGATAGGACACCTCCAATGTAATGGTCGCTAGCGTCGGTGTCCACAATGAAGGCGCCACCTGGTTGTGGGAAACCCAAAATTGGAGCACTGCACAGGGTCCCCTTCGGGTGCTGGAAAGCGTCTTTGGCGTCCTCCATCCACACGTAAGGCCGGTTTTCCTCCGTCAGGCGGGTGAGGGGTTTTGCGATGTTGTCGGCCTTTTCCTCTAAATCATTAAGGCGGTCGTCTACTTGACCCTTCCGCTTGCCCAGGTTCGTGACGTCATCCCTCACGCCGGCCAACCGTTCCTCAAACTTTGCGGCGAGAGCCTCGTTCGCCGCCTTCATTTCTTCCATCTTCTCCGTGAGGTTATCGTTAGCCGTCTTCATTTCTTCCAGCTTTGCGGCCAGGTTGTTATTTGTAGCCTCCAGCTTCGCGGCCAGGGTGTTATTTGCCGCTTCCGTTTTTGTTGTTAATACGGCCTTCATTTCTTCCGTCTTCGCTGTTAATTCGGCCTTCATTTCCATCATCTTCTCCAGAATCTTTTCCAATGCCGCGTCCATGGCTGTAATGTTCGATGCTGTTGTCTTCCCGCTTCCTGACACCAGTGTGACTCTGTGGGTTCGTGAAATGAAAAGTCCAATTTCACCACTCAAAAATGTTCTTTATTTCCACCGACTTACAGTTAAACTCTTGCCAATTACACAGAATTAGTTGCTGCACACAATTACAATTCACCAGTTCGTCCGTTACAATTTCACTTGTACTCGCGATTACATAAACTCCGATGCACATACCAGTTACGTACAGTCTTCCGTTGCACAATCTTCTCGTTCATTAACACGTCACTGACTAACTCTTACACCAAGAACTGCGACTGTCTCCTCGCTCACACTCACTAACCAACTGACTGACTGACTGTCTGCAACCCCCCTTTATATAGGAATATCGCCGCCTTCCAGTGTCCGCGAGAATGTTCCAGTAAAAGAATGATCGAGAACCAGGTGTAAGAGAAACAGACGGCACAGTCATGTTTTTCCTCCGTCACCACCGCCTGTCACCACCATAAGACAAACGAGAGGAGGGCGTAGCTAACACGGACCTCCCTCGTCTCCCGCTCTCAGCTGCTTTCATAGGGTGTTCCAGTGCTCGCGTTTCAGTATGCTTTCTTGCTGACTAGAACATTTAAGATTGCTATCTGTCCATCTTTCTGTTTCTCTGTGATCTACTGAATATGTGGAATGATGTTGAGATGCTGGAAGAAACCATTGAGGATATGCTCATTGTGGCTTGGAATGATGAATGCGTCAATTACAAGCAGTGCCAAACTAGTGGTTTGGGAATAGCAGAACTCAAAGCTCCAGACTTGAAAGACTTCATAAAGAAGTTCACAATCACATTGATCATGGGGCTGCTCATAGACTTTCTGTCAATCTGTTCACAGAAGGGATAAAATTAGCTAATGGGAAAAATATGATGGACATCACTAATGTATTAGGAAAGTTTACTGTAACCATTATAGTTTATTTATATATAGTAGCTTCCAAAAATGGTTCTTTAAATAAAATAAAATTGTATTTTTATACTTACTAATTGATATAAACATTTAATAGTTTCATAACATGTTTCTTTTAAGCACAAGGTAAGATACAGAAAATTGAAGCAATAGGCAAATGAGAGATTTAAAGCTTTCTTGGCACTGATATATGAGGTACATCCAGAAAGTAAGTTCTGTTTGGTAATAAAATTAAATTGGGTACAAATACAGAAACATTATTTATTGCACAACATTCTACAACTCTTAATCTACTTTTCCACTTAACTGCAGAAATTTTGTAGGCATTTGTCATAGCAAGGCACAAGTTTCTGTATACCTTCTTCATAGAAGTTTGTTGCCTGTGTCTTCAACCATTTGGAAACATTTTCTTTCAGCTCTTCGTCATTGTTGAACTGTTGAACACCCAGGAAGGATTTGAGATGCAAAAACAGATGAAAGTCGCTAGGAGCGAGGTCAGGGCTGTACAGGGGGTGGACAAACATGTCCCAACCAAATCCCTGTAGGATGTTCTTTGTCACTTTTGCAGTGTGTGGTCGTGCGTTGTTGAGAAGAAACACAACACCTTTTGACAGCTGATAAATTTCAAATGGTTTCACTTTCCTAGCAATCAGAAAACGAATCAAAGATCTGATTTCACAAGCGGCAGGATTTTCAATCAACACCAACATTGTAAACAAGCACAACATAGCATACATGGCTGACAGTGATCTAACAATGGCACACGTTTCTTCTCCTTTATACAGAGCATCTACTGCGCATGTGTAGAACTGCGATTGCAGCGCTGCAGCAGAGATAAATTGAAACAGAACTTACTTTCTGGATGCCCCTTATATTTCTATGGTTTTGCAGGACTGCAGCCAAGTTATATTTTTCTCCTTCAGGCTTTCAGTCATCTTCAGTGTGTGGCCTTCCTCAGTGTTATGAGAGTCACCACCACCTCTACCGCCACCGCCTTCTTGATACACTTCCACAGCATCTTTTTACATGAGATTTATCGAGATTTAACTGTATTGGAACACCACAGTGAAGCGAAAAATTATTAAATTTTAGATGAGTCGTATTTTTTACACATCTGCTTCACTTTCGTACCTATTTTGAGCACATGTTCCGCAAATCTTCGTTTGCATCTACGGCTCTTGTGCGACTGTGTAAAAAATACGACTCATCTAAAATTTAATAATTTTTACATGAAGTTTTGAATTATGTTATAAAATTGCTTTGAGTCCCATAAAATTCTAATTTTCAAAGTTTTGAAAGCAATTCCTACTATTTAATTTGAAATATCTAAAGACTGTGTTTTTTACCTTTAATTTTTAAAATACGTTGCAGTTTGGGCTTCCATTTCTGTTGCAAAATTTTTGGGTCATAGTACAATAATACTCATCTTTTATTAGACCTTGTAAAGTTGCTTAAAATCTTAAAAGTATAAGGGAAATCTTTGAGAAGTTCTGATTAGGTTTGTTAGTTTTAAAACCTTTCTTTATATAATATAAAAGTATAGTTTGCATGTACTCTCGTCTGTTAAAGTGAGCAAGTATCTTATTAGCATATGTAGGGACTTCTAAGTTTTAATCCAGGATGAAAGGAAATGAAGTTAAAGTACTACTAGAATATACACAGTGACAACTGTTAATATCACCCATCTTCCACACGTCTGATTATATTTACTTGCCCATCATGATTATATTTACTTGCCTGTGTTGTTTACATTCTTTGTTGTCATTTGGCTTGAATGTAAATAATGTAGAGCCAACTGTTTCAGAATTTCTGTACCTGATTATTAACAAGTATACAAAGTGTCCATTGTGTTTTCAACAGCACAAGTCGTTCTACATCAGCACCTCCAACTTCCTCGATAGGTTCAGATGACTCTGAACCTCAGAGAAAGGATATTGACATCTCTGTCAGCTTAACTTCAAATGAAAGCATGCAAGATTCCAACTCAGCTCTGAAGCTACAGTTTATGAAAGCTCTTGGTACGTACATGTTATGTTACATTTCTCAAATGTGTACCTATTTAAGCAAATGGATTGAGAATCATATGTTAGTATTTCCAAAGATAAATAGTAAGTTACCTTATAAGTTAAATGCATAAGAGAAAATAAATTTACTTAATTTTGCATATTGGCATATGTACATAAAATGGAGTAAATGCTTTCTTTCTCATCTTTAAAGGGTTTTCAATAGTTTATAATAACTGGCTTAGATTCTGTGCTCTTAATAAGACAAGACTGCAGAGATGGCCTGTGGAATAGCAGAATATCTACTCCAGTTTTATGTTCAAACATAGTGTAATAATACAGTAGAACCTTACTAAAATTAGGCAAGTAAGTCAACCTTGTATATACTTTTCTCTATTTACAAGGTTTTTGATGAAGATTAGTTTCTAGGAACCTCTCCCCTTTCGTCAGTTCTGTGGTTGACTGATGATGCATCCGGTGTCTGCATCTAGCTTGGTGTCTGGCTGCCATCTAATGTCCTGGTAAGTTTGATGACGTCATCTACCGCAGGAATTTCAAAATTCATCAAGAGGTCTTGTTTCTTCGTAATAAATATGTTTTCCCAAATCTGAAGTTCCAGAGGTTTCTTTGCCTGTTTGATCAGTTCTATTTCTTGTTTTATGTTGTGATTCTCAGACCAAAAGTGATGTGCTACGGCCGACTTGTCCATTTGTTTGAATTTAATATTTCTGAAGTGTTCTTTCATTCCTGTTCCTAGATTCCTTTTGGTCTTACCAATGTATATCTTGTCACAATCCTGGCAACTCATTTGGTAAATGCCTGATAATTGAGTTTTCGGTGTGCTATTTTTTAGAGGGTGGTTTTGTAGGCTGCGGATGTTGTGCTTGTTCTGAAGGGCTAATTTTATGTTGAAGCTCTTAAATCACTTTTCAAATTTTTTGAAGTATTTTGGATGAAATGTAAATTTTCCATATCTGGTGTTTGGTTTTTGTGGTTTTTTTAACGTAGTAATGTCCCTTAAGTTTTGTTTCTTTTGTGTCTGTAGATCAGTTTTTTGATGAAATTTGTGTTATAGTTGTTCAATTCGGCAACCTGGTGTATATGAGTGTACTCCTGTTCATATTCTGTTTTTGTTAGCGGAATGTTGATTAATCCGTGAACTAAATTATGGAATACTGCATATTGATGTTGTACTGGGTTGAATGGGTTGCATTTAATGTAATTGTCAACTTGTGTTGCATTTCTGTATTTTCCAAATTGTAAACCTTTTGGTGTTCTCATGATTTTCAAATCTAGAAAAGGTAGCCATTCATTCTGCTCTGCTTCAATGGTGAAAACTTTGGATTTTTCTTGTAGGTTTAGCAACTTTATAGCATCCTCGGTTAGTCTTCTAGGGACTGTAGCAAACACATCGTCGACATAACTATGCCAAATTTGAAAATATGTGGAAAGGCTTTAGTAATGTGTGTTTCCAAGTTACTCATGAACAGATTAGCTAGTAATGGTGAAAGAGAGTTACCCCTCTTGATGAATTTTGAAATTCCCGCGGTAGATGACGTCATCAAACTTACCAGGACATTACATGGCAGCACGACACCAAGCCAGATGCAGAAACCGGGTGCATCATCAGTCAACCACAGAACTGACGATAGGGGAGAGGTTCCCAGAAGCTAGTCTTTATCAAAAAACTTGTAAGTGGAGAAAAGTATATACAAGGTTGACCCACTTGCCTAATTTTAGTAACAATGGTACTCCACTTTCTTAAATACTTCTTTTTATTCTATATTGCAGTAGAACCTTGATTATCCATTTATTAACCGTCTTTTTTTTAAACTTGTTATGGAAACAAAGTATTACGTTACATACCTTTCTGTGTAATAAGAATAAAGTATCTTAGTTTAGTAGAAGTGCATACAACTGATAGATTTACGTTAATTGATGGAAATTAATCATTTCTTCACACTAGCCATACACAGGCTAAGGTTTTTGATAGAGTCAACATGAAAAATTCATGTCATGTCAATTCATTTTTCATGTTGACCATATCTGTCAAACACCTTAGCCTATGTATGGCAAGTATGAAGAATGATTAATTTCCATCAATGAACTAAAATAATAAGAAATATGATCTGAGGGTTTCCTGGCGACGTATATGTTCTAGACGTTCTCAGGCTTTGAGCCAGCTATAGTGATGCACAGCCATCAACATTTCAGGAGTGTGCATCGCTCCCGTCATCAGGATGATGAATGATTAGCAAATTGGAAGGGCCAGTATATATAGCGACCGCTAGTCCGGATCTAGGCAAAAACGAAAGGAGCTTCCCCCTGACGATGGAGTGCGGACTTCGTGGAAAGCACCTCTATGATGGGGGCTCAACGTAGCGGCTCAGAAAGCACAGATTCCACCACAGAGCCAACTTCAAGGAAACGACCATCGTGGCCAAATGCAGCAGCATCTGGGATCGAAAGATCAAGGAAGCTCTGCCCATCTCTTCTGAGAGGAGAACACTGAACCGGGATGCTGAATTGTAGTTCAGTTCTGCTTGGCAGCCTACCTTGAAAATGGAAATCGACTGGCTCAAAAAACACAGATTCCAATTAGCTAATCATTCATCATCCTGATGATGGGAGCGATGCAAACTCAGGAAACGTTACATCAATATACCTGGCTCGAAAACTGAGAACATCTAGAATATAAAATAATGAAGAGTTAAATGATGAAGCCTGGGACTCAAGTACTTACGATAAGTCTCCACAAAGGGTGTATCTCGAATGTGAGAGTCCCTGGTGGTCTACCGGGGAAATATACGAGTGAAATGGAAAATTTAATGTCTTGATGGCAAGTTGGCCCTGATAGTTCAATTGGATAGAGCGACTGGATGGAAACCAGGAGACCCATGGTTCAATTTCCGGCCGCGACATTGAATTTTTCATTTTGATAGATTTACACTTTACTTGAATTATACTCTCTAGCAGTATAGGTACTCTCTAGCAGTAATTTTAAAAGTAGTGCAATTTTCAATTGATGCTTTATGATTGTTAGGAAGAGTGTTAAATATTTTTATAGTTTTATAATAAACACTTTCTAAGAAAGTTTGGGCTGGGATGATGGATGTCACACTTTTGTATAGTGGTTAATTCATGAATTTCATTGTTATAAATGTGTCCTAAATTGCGCCGATCCTCATCAGAGGTAAAGGAGCAAACTTAAACCATTGAACAGGGAAACAGGTAGATAGTGAGGTCCCGATGGAAAAAATTAAAAAAGGTTTGTGGCAACTCCAATCACTATGTGAAAGAGTGCCCCTTTCAGAAATGCCTAGTTAAAAATTTGTGGATCTGTTCTAAGCAGGGGCGGCTTCTGAGGTTGTGCCGCTGTGCCATGGCACCATCTGTATGAAAGCGAAAGAAAGAGAAGTGTATAAGAATTGCGCAAAAGGAATTGTTTATTAGTAGTTGCTCCCTCGTTTGAATAGGCGCGATGAACGCCAGCGCTCTCTCTTGGTTGTTTTCCGTAGCTTGGTGCCGATTCTCGAACGGCACCGTCTACGCCCATAAACGCCTGTGTTAGGGCTAGGGGCTAAGATGTCTGCTTATACACGGCTCTTATGGAAGAAAGTCAGAGAAGTTAGTGCCGGGATTTCTCTGGCGTATAACTTACGCTTTGCCCGCTAGAGTGCAGTAAACCACGGGACTTCAGAGAACCACGATCCTGCCACCTAGCGAAAGACAATGGTAAGAATACATTTCGCGCTTACCTTCCTTTAATGCAGTGTCACCATCCTTATGCAAGTTAATTCTGAGGAACTTCAAAACGCAAATTAATGCTTTAATGAAATCAGTTGCAGAAACAAAACACATAGATATCCTTATAAATAAAATTAATTGGGTTTCAATGTGAATATAGTATTAGATTTTAACATTTAGAGGCAGTATTTCAACATGTGCATATTTCACAGCAGCAGTTTTGTTGGTAGAACATAAAACCCACGCGTTGGACACATGTTTTCAAAGCAATGGTAGAGTAGTTCTGTATTTGCTCCTGTAATGCTGTAGTTCATCGTGAGTACGGATTTTTAAAACAGTGTTCAGTGTTTTTTCTTTAAGTTAAAATTCACAGTAAAGTTACGAACATGAACAAGGTGAGTGAATTACTGAAAACTTTATTTATTAACAGGACTCTAAGTGAAAAAATTCAGATAAAAACAATGGGTAGGCCACTCCCGAAACTGAATCTGCAGCAGCAAACAAAAAATCGATACCGTAAGCTTAATCCGGATATTTATCAAAAGAACAAATGGATTTGCGGCTGTGATGAAAACAATGCAGTTTCTTGTTTTCCTTGTGTGTTATTTAGGGGAGATGTCCATTGGTGTAAGACTGAAATAACTGATATTGGGCATTTATGGTCTAAAATGAAAGTGCATGAAACATCGAAGCGACACATGGACAATGTTCTGAGTCTTTCATTTCTAGGCAAAACCAATATTCAGGACAAATTAGATTCGCAGAATAGGCAGTCAACAGCCATAACAAACAAGTAGACAACAACTGGTTTATAAACTGTATTCGGTTCTGTGGTGCTTTGGAGCCGGCTCTTAGGGGACACGACGAATCTGACGCCTCTCAAAATAAGGGTTTTTTTCGTGAGCTCATTCAGTTTAGTGCGGAGTTGGATAAAGAACTTCAAGTGCATCTCAGTCAGTCATCAGTATTCAAAGGCATTTTTAGGACTGTTCAAAACGAACTCCTGCAGTGCATGTTGGAAGTGTATCACGAGGAAGTTCGCAAAGAAATAAAGCGTGGGGATTATGTTGCAATAATCGCGGATGAAACCACTGATGTGTCTTGCGAATTTCAGTTGGTTATTGCTTTGCGATACATTTTTTATGGAACCCCCGTTGTAAGATTTTGGAATTTTGTTAATCCAGAAGGTCAGAATTCTCAGTCTACCTCGGAGTGTATTCTGAAAGAAATCGAACCCTTAATTGGAGATGACCGAGCAAAACTAATAGCTCAGAGTTACGATGGTGCAAACGGTGGTGAGTCAAACGGAGTACAGAAATTAATAAAAGACAAATACCCAAATGCGCACTACATTCATTGCTATGCGCACCAGTTAAACCTTATAATGTCTACTGCAACCTCAATTAATCGCAAAGCCCGCATCTTCTTTGCACATCTTTCAGGCATTTCTTCTTTCTTTTCAAATTCGCTACAAAGATCGAAAGTGTTGCATAGCATAATTCAGAAAAGCTTACCCCGTGTGTCTCTCACAAGATGGAATTACCATTCGCGAGTAGTAAAGGATATTTATGAAAACAGAAAGAAGCTTATTACTGTCATGGAAACAATTGAAACGAGTGAGAACATAAAATTACCCTCTACTATTGAAAAAGCTGGTTCATACAAACAAAGACGGCAAGATAGAGACTTCAGTTTCTGGCTATCGTTTTTCTATAAGATAATGCCTCGTGCGGACATACTTTTTAACCAATTTCAAAAAAAGACAACTGAACCAACCAAGGTAAAACAAGACATTCATAACTTTGAAACAATAATGCAAAACATCAGAGATGACATTGACTCCATCAGTTAGGTTAGTTTTGAAAATGACGAAACAATGCCTTACAAGAGAGCAAGGGCTGATGATAATAACAAAAAGCAAAATGCTTTGGAGGTGTGAGATGCCATCTTTTGTGAAATAAAATCACGTATTCAGTTCACTGGGCACCTCATTGCAACCAGCTTATTTGATGCAAGCCAGTTTGACAATTGTGTAACACATTTGCCAGACCAATATCTTGAAATTACGGACACATATACATTTCTGGAGAAAAGAAAGTTGAAGGGAGAGCTTCAAGTGTTCTATGCTAGGCCTGAGTTGAGAGCAGTTTCCGGTGCGCTTCCGTTTCTTTCGCTGATTCTAGAGGATGAACTCTGTGCTACTTTTGAAGAGACTGTTAAAGTTTTGAAACTGTTAATCACTATGCCTATCTCGACATCAGAAGCTGAGCGGTGCTTTTCAATGCTCAAGAGGATTAAAACTTTTCTACAAAACACAATGAAAGCAGAGCGATTGAGTGCCTTAGGAATGCTGTCCTGTGAAAAGCTGTTCGTGTACAAAATTGACAATTTCAATTCCAAGGTGATAGATTTATTTGCCAACAAGGAGCGACGAATGGATTTTCAATACCGTTCCTACTAATTCATTTAAAGCTGTCTTCATAAAGTCATGGAGTTGCTGCTTTCGGTGAGTACAATGTTTGAATTTTTAAAAGTTAGTAATTTCATTAAACCATTTTTAAAAATTCAGATTACTCATTTTGCAGTGAAAAATTGCGTCGTGTGTACGTGCGTGCGTGTGTGCTCGCTCGTATGTGTTTGTGAGTGTGAGACAAAGATTTCTCGAGTTTGTTTCGTTTGATTTCAGCGCGAGAAAAATTATGGCTAAAGCAATAACAATAACTGTCTCTCTATCACGAAATCGTACAAGAACGCTTCGTATCACATTCTCCATGAACTGTATTATCAAACTGTTACTGTACTCGTTACATCTTTGCGTAACAAGAGTACGGATGTAATAAATATCTATTTCCGTTTCCCTGTACGTTCTGTATGGTACAGTATATTATAAAATAGGTTGGATTATTGATAAGATTACCTAAATCGTTCGTAATTGGTGCACATATTTATATTTTAACAACCCTTATTTATTTATGGTACCGTCAATACAATACCTCACCGGCCGCCCCTGGCTCTAAGAATTATTTATTTTTTTCTATCATGCCATACAGGCTGATATAAATGTGTATCTTTATCCCTTCCTTAACCTCAAGTTTAGTCCCCCGGAAATTAAACCCCCAAAAGTACAAATATATGAGCACAGGCACCAGGCCAGATACAAGAAGTACATTTATACAAAATTATACCATAGAAGAAAGGGACCACTCACCACATGCCGCTGGAGCCACTTACGTCGATCTCACTTCAGGGTACCTAGCTACTTATGAGCAAAGCTCGGCTCCAGCACCTTAGCGCCCGCAAGTGCCTAAAAAGGGAACACGGCAACACGCTCCTCGAGAGCCCGGCCGGCAAAGTAGCGATCAGTCGGCTCAATACTCCCCCCTCCCCAAATGTGGAAATAATCCAGCAAACAAGGACAAAGCTAGGATCACACATCACACTCCTATTAACTTGTTCTCAACATCACCGCAGTGTAACACTGCAGTTGCAGAAAACTCTGGCATACTCTAGGAGCGTAAACACTCAATTATAGTCTTATGCAGATTTTCTCTAGAGAGACACTGCACCCACTTTCACCACAAAGCCACTGCAGAATACCAGGGAAGTTTTATACTGCACTTTCTGATCACCAGAAACGTTTTCCACTGCACTTTCTGATCATGGCCACACAGGCCAGCTAGGTGACGTTGTGGACACACCACAGACTAAGTGATGTCTCGGTCAATCCAATCCATAAAATGCTCGCCATGGGAGTACCACAGTAAATAAGCTCCTTGCCGGTCATATCTAGCAGCGGAAAACAACCAGAGCTGTGGCTGAGGGATGACCAGAAGTCTCGGATCTCCCATTCCGACAGGATCAGAGTATAGAGGAGCTGCGAACTATCTCAACCACTGCCTCGTCGAGCTGCTTTTGGGGTGATGTTTCCAAGAGTGTATAAGTGCATAGGATGGAAAACAGGAATCACACAAAACTGAAACAGAAAGCAAGCAACCAAAATCCAAGCCAAGGAAGGGACCTCACAATATAGCCTCTTTCAGGCAAAATTATAACAATTTTCACAAAGCATAAGACAAGAGTGGCATTTATATAAACCTCACAATTTGACATACTTTACAACGCAAATAATTAAACACTCTGTATAATGACAAACTGTATAATAATAAACTATGTAATGATACACTGTATAAAAAACAATAACTTCTAAAAAATTTCGCTTGGCCAAGCAGTAAAGCATCAGATAAGCTAAGTAGCACAACAAACACTCTGCCACATGCCGCAGATAATATTAACAAATTAAGAATAATAACAAATCAGCGGCTGCATACAGAGAAAATTCACCAAAAATTTAACATGTGCTCACTAGACTGAATAACAAATTTAATTTTCATAATATAACAAAGTGATGTTCAGACACATAACACGGAAATAACACAACACATCACACACAACCCAAACTATTGGTCGACCAGCAACAATTGCCCCCTCATGTGTGCACACATTTAACACACGAATAAGGAAGAGCAAGCAAAGCTATAATACAACGCTTTACAACCCAGAGAGCAACTCTGTCACACATAAACCATGACCTAAACAAACACAGAATATAGACAAACACTAAAAGTAAAGAAACACAGAATGTAAACATCCATCGTTAAGGTAAACATAAGCATTGAATGTAAATGTCATACCAAAAGTAGATATAAACACAAAATGTAAGCTAACCTTTAACAACCCAAAAACGTAAACCCCTTCACCAGAATGACCTTTCCAGAAAAAAAAATTCACAAACTACTATGGAAATGGTTTCATTTGGGAGATATGAGCTCAACATAAGTGACCTGTGTTTAAATCTTTCAGCTGGGCAGATACTCCTTTGTACATACTGATTGTTTCATATGGTCCAATGTATCTTGGCGCCTATTTTGCTGCCGGAGCTGCTTACGTCGATCTCACTTCAGGAGATTGTTTCACATAAGCTTGCCCCGTATCTCTTAGCAGTCACGTGACCTAATCACCTCGCATTGGCTGCTGTTGTGGTACAGACTGTTGTGCGGTAAAAATTAGTTCGTTATTTATCATGGCAATATATCTTTATATGTTGGAAGAGAATTGTCAGATGTATATTTTTGTAGCTGTTTGAATTAAATATATTACGCAACAGAGTTGATTTATATGAAATGCATGGTAATTCTTAAACAAAGTAAAGAGGAAGTTCCTTTGCCCTCAAGCACATGACACGATAGCACGTGATTTAGCAGTAGTGATGACATATTTGTTGATATGACTTTCATCACTGACCTTGTTTTAAACTGGATTAGTCATATATCGCCATTTGAAGGCCTGTTGTGCCCATTGCAAGAGCTAAATTATTTTATTGATCGTTCATTGCGTGTGTACTTATTATATGTACAATGGCAGAGTGTACCGCCAGTTTTTCGCTGAAGCATCGCAAAGGAAATGTTTTACAAAGCGGCGAAAAAAGAAGTGGTGCATGCACAGAGAAGAATCCGTCTTTGTCAGTGAGAGAAGTCGAACAGCTGTGCTGTGAACTTACAGGTGTGAGTGTTAGGTGCGTAAGAACATCGCGACATGAAATTGAGACAACAGGAAAACTTACCACTCCAGAGGTGATATTGCTGTGTGGCGAAGACGTTATTTAAGGACAATCAGATTGTACCGAGATACAAATCGCAAAATATACTACCTTGACGAATTTTGGGTGAATGAAGGACACACGTCAAGTATGGCGTGACATGACTTAGAGGACAAACATTTTTTCAAGGTATGTGTGCTGTCCCAGTCATTATAAACTTGTTTCAGTTTCATTGCTCATTCATTCAGTTTCAACTTGCTCAGTTTCATTATAAACTTCATTATTTTTGCATGCTTTCACATTCTTATTTGTATGATTTTATCTATCTTCCTGGCAATTATTATGACGTTAACTGCAGTTTTAAATGTGACGGGAAGGCACCGCCTATGGCCTATGACGCGAAAGCATTAGCCAATTAGAGTGAGGGGGAGGGTAGTTGTACGCGGAGTGATACATGTCAGCGGGGCAAGGTTATATGAAACAGAGATTAGCTACTTATGAGCAAAGCTCGGCTCCAGCACCTCAACGCTTGAAAGGGGAACACGGTAACATGCTCCTCGAGAGACCGGCCGACAATGTAGTGAGCTGTCGGCTCAAATTGCATATAAAGAATTTTAAGTTAAAAAATAATATCTTGTTTTCAAAAAAGTTCATTCTAAGAGTGTCTGCTGTGGGTGTTAGAAATGATTCTAATAGCTTTCTTTTGCATAAAAAATATTCATTTACTTGATATGTAATGTTCCATTTATTCAAAATGTGAAAAAAGAAAAACAAGAGAGCCTAAATAATGAGATTGATGGGACTAATATTAAAATTTAGAGGCTACTGACTTATTGAAATTGGTAAAGTTAACAGACTCTACACCAAAGCTTTTGAAGAGGTTAGTTATTCCCATGAAGCTCTTCGTAACATGTCATTGCTTTATTAGAAATTACCTTAAGGGAACAAATTACATTAAGAAGTTTCAGTAATAGTGTCTCTTTTGAAACAATAAATATGAGTACTCATTGCATACTGGCTCATAGATGGTCTTTAGAACTGATATTTTATCTATTTGTTGGTTCAGTATGTAACATCCCATTGATTTATCTAAAATCTATAAGTGGTTATTAATAAATTGTAAATATGAAGCTATTAACAGTGAAGCAAACAAATAACAATTTGTAACTTAAAACTTCACTTTACTTATAAGAAATGATGATTATTTTCTTATAAATTCTCCGGGATTGCAATTTTATGGAAATTTGTACACATCTTCAGCCGGAAGCAAAGCTGTCGCCATCGTTACAAACGCTAGATGTTGATGTGTTTTTGTTAGTACTACTAAAATCTGAAATTAAAGCAAATTTAAAAACAGAATCGACTGCCGGATTTCAAAATTCATTTTGCAATGTTTGTTTTCTAAAATAAATATCTTTTCCCAAACCATTAAATCTATTAGACTATTTAATTGTTTTAATAATTTAACTTCTGGATTTATTTCATGGCCAAATGACCAAACATGATCTGCTACGGTCCATTTATCAATCTGTTTATTCTTAATGTTACAAAAATGTTCTGGTTTCTAAATTACGTTTTTTCTTTCCGATATAAACTTTATCACAACCGAAACAATTAAACTAATAAATACCAGATTTTTTTATCTGGAATTTTATCTTTTTTAGAGAAATGATATAATTTTTTAATACTATATTTATTTTGAGGAACTAAAGTTATACCAAACCCTTTAAAAATTTTGTGTTAATGTTTATTAACCCAAGGATAGTAAGTAAATGTTTTAAAATAATAATTGTCTTTTATTTTTCTAAGGGTAGAAGTACCTAACAGTTTTTTGATATTTGAAGTTTAAATTTTTTTAATTTATAGTCTTTATTAAAACCATTAATTAAAGCAGTATTAATAAAATGTTTATATTCTTTATTAAATTCATCTTTATTCAGGGGTATATTTATTAATCTACAAATCAAACTTATGAAAACAGCAAATTTTTGTGAAAAAGGGTTAAAACTTTTATTTTTTATTTAATTATCAATATGGGTAGACTTCTTATAAGTCCAAAAGTTTAATTTATTATTATTTCTTATTATCTTTAGATATAGAAAAGGAAGATATCCATTAATTTCAGTTTCTAATTTAAATTTTATAGGTTTATCTTACAAATTTAGTAATTTTAAAACACCGTTTATGATTTAAGTTAATTGGGAGTCGATTAATAACACAAAACAACACTCACTATTAAATTTTCCGGATAAATTCAAATTCAAATTGATGAATTTAAAAAAGTCTGCAAAAAACAAAACATTCAACTAGCTCCAGTGAACCATTACTCCTTAAAAAACCTAATTTGCTCAAACATCAAAGATGCCATTCCATCTAACAAAAAATCTGGTATATATCAAATTGAATGCTGTGACTGTAGTCAAATTTATATTGGAAAAACCAAAAGAAATTTAGAAACAAGAGCAAAGGAACACTTTAGGAACATAAAATACAAACAATTAGAAAAATCAGCAGTTGCCACGCATTTTTCGGAAAAAAGCCACAACATAAATCCAGAACCAAAATTACTAAAACATACAACAGGAAAAGAAGAACTGTCCACATGGGAACAAATCTTTATTTCAAAAAATAGTAACAAAGTATTCAATTTCGACATCCCCCAGAAAGATTTGTTCAGCAAGTTCCTCGAACCGCCACCAGAGGAGACCAAAGACAAAATATTGCCAGCTACACCAATGAGAACTAGTCGATGTCCGGCTGAAGATAGAGGGAAGGCCTCAGAAACCGGTTCCGGGAAAATTTAAAAGTGAGTGTTGTTTTGTGTTATTAATCGACTCCCAATTAACTTAATTTATACAACAACACTGTTTTCAACACTTCCATGAAAGGATTCACCGTTTATGAGTTTATCAGGAACAATTGCAAAAATATCATCAACGTATCTATACCAAACTTTAAAAATTAAAGGCAATGCTTTAGTGACTTCCACATCGACAAAAACTCATAAAAAGATCAGCAAGAAAAGGTGAAAGAGGGTTACCCATTGCTAAGCCAGAAGTGTGTTAAAAAAATTCACCATTAAAAGTGAAAAAAAATTTTGATCTAAACAAAATTCAGTAAGTTTAACAAAATCAACCATTAAGTCCTCATGTAAATTTATTGAATTCAACCAATTTTTTAAATAAATTTGAAGTTTTTCTCTAGGAATACTAGGAAATAAGGCCGTTAAATCAAAATAAACAAGTTTATCAGTTTTAGATAACATAACATTGTCAATCTTTTCAACTAATTCAAAAGAATGTTTAATACTGTGACTTTGTGGTCTCATAGAATTAAAAGTCGAAGTAGCAGAAATTCCAAATGTTCTTTATTTCCGTAGAAATACACATACAGTAGCAGCATTATGTCACATACACAATTGCAATCTACCAAGGTCATTGACCACAACAAACAGCTCACTTTCGAAACACACCAGTTTCAATTACAACTCTTGTTCTGCCTCTGTTTACAGCTACTGCTCTGTTAACAACTGTCTTTACAACTTTTCCTTGGTGAGTCACAGCTTCATTATATATACCAGGACTCATAATACTAGACATTTCTGGAGTATTCTGTAACAAACAGGAAATCGAATTTTGTGTAAGACAATCGAGATATCACTAGACTGTTCCATTTATCTATTTATTATTTGACATGCCTTTTATCTCCTCGCTATGTTTATCTGCTCAGGCCAGCTCTTTATCTCCACCCAGCACCATCTGTCCCTTGTCTCTCTGCAGCACGCTATCGTAAATAATGGGTTCACGACAATACTTAAACTCTCAAATTTATCAAAATTACCAAATTTGTTATGTAACCATTTAGCTAAATTATTAGTTGGTGAATTCATACAATTTACACAATTATAAAGAAAAAAATTTAATAAAGTTAGTATCTCTATTTTACCTAGAATTTATGCTCTTCCTAAAATTCATAAACCTGCAAATAAAATGATACCTATTGTTATTAATAGTTAATAGTGGTAGCATCAAGGTAATGCCTATAGAATGATTTATTTCTTTTAGGCTTAGTGACTCCTGAAATGCTATCAGAATTACAAAATCGACGTGTAAAAAGAAAACGACGCAGTACTGCTAACCATACCGAATTTGTCTATGGTAGTTCCTGGAATGTTTCGGTAAGACAAAAGATAAGTCTTTCTTTGTGTAAATAAATGAATAGTTTAAATACCTCTATTAACAGCACATTTATGTTACAGAAACGGAAAAAGAAAAATTCCCTTATGAGTGGAAGCTCTCCTATGGCTACCCATAATTTGACTCCATCATCTACAGAACTAGAGCAGGTGAAAATTCAGCAACATACACCTTCTACTTCACCACCAGCACCATCTTCTCCAGCACCAAACAGAATTTGTCAAGCAGCTGTATTAGAAGGTGTTAATAACCCAACAAGTACAGTGCAATCACGACTAGCTATGACTGAAAGCAATAGGCAACCACTGCAACCTATTACATCACAAACTACAGTGTCATCTTTGCGTTGTGCATCAGGAGCTCTTTCACCGAGAATTTCTGGACTGCCTTCCTCATTGACTGTAGAAAAAATTGCTGCTCATGAACATATATGTGTTGTGTGTAGGAAAATTGGTAAGTCATAAAATGAGTTTTCTTATTTGAAATTTATAGTTTCAACATTGTTTAATTCCAATTGAAATGCTGAGTAGTGGCAAGAAAATTAATGGAAGGAAATTTTATGAGGTACTCCCCATGCATCCTCAAAGTAGGGGCCAAATAACCTAGCTGTCAATGGGCCCTTAAACCCCACTCACTCACTTGCTCGCTCGCTCACTCAGACACTCACTCACTCACTCACTCACTCACTGACTCACTCACTCACTCACTGACTCACTCACTCACCCACTCACTCACTCACTCACTCACTCACTCACTCACTCACTCACTCACTCACTCTCTCTTCCGAACTAAGTGGTACTCAAAGATGGTTATACAAAGCATGTCTATGAAGTAAGTTTTCCAATTGCTGTACAGGTAGCAAATCATATGTTACATGAAGCAGTTTTCTGAATATTATAGTGTAATGACATGGTATGGCACATATATAGTGGAATTTCTTGAGGCCTTATAGTTAATTCATGGCAGAAGTGGAAAATGCAGGCTCATTTTCCAGTTCTGCCTACATGTGATAAAATTTATGAGTACACATAGCATAGTCATGATTGAAATTCATTGTGAGCTGTGCTAAGTTTATGCGCCTAACGTTCTTAGCAAGCAGATGGTGTATCAGTGGTATAGAGACTGCAGCAGGTTGCTGAAATATTTAAGATTGCAGTGGTAGACCATTCATCATTATAGGTGAGCTTATGGAGCAGGATTGCAGGACTGAATTATGGAGAAGAATCACGGAACAAATCATGTTTTTCTGGAAATTGGGTGGATGCCAAAGCAACAGACTCCAGAACATAAAGCAAAGTGCATGGGGGCAGCTTTAAAATTTCTGCAGTGATATGATGATGGCAACAACTTTCTGGACCTAATCCTCCCAAGGGATAAAATATGGGTTGTAGCTATACTCCGGAAACCAAGCAACAGTCCATAAATTGGCATCATAACGACTCTCCCTGCACAATGAATTCAAGCGGACTGTGTCGGTGCAGAAAGCAATTTTGTGAGATAAACTGGCAGTACTCGTCATAATTCCTGACCAATATAAGGTGGTGAATGCTGAGCATTACTGAAAAACAATGTGGAAATTGAAATAGGCATTCAGAACAAATGGCATGTGAAGCTTAGTGCCAAGGTTGTCGTGCAGCATGATAAAATGTAGCGCATGTCGCTTGACAGACAGCAGAACTAAACAAACGTCCAACTGGGAAGCATTTGATCATTCATCCTGCAGTCCTGACTTTGTTCCAAAATTCATGTTCGGAATGAGACAGTAATGGAGATGGTTGTCACAGTAATTCCACCTTAAGTTGCAGCCACTTGTCATACAGGAATGCAAATGTTAGCCCTAAAATATGACAGATATCTGAATTCTGGTGGGGAAAAACAATTCATTACTTCCTGTTTCTCTTCCAGTTAATTTTTCAGTTAATTTGTGTTTTGTTTCTATTCAGTGCCTCTAGGACACTTGCTTTATGGATGTGCCGTGTATATTGCTTAATAAATACAGGATGATTCTTGTACAAATGCTATCAATAACAGGGTATATAAAAAGTGCATATGCAGGGTTTTGGGCAGAATCCTTCCAAAAACAAGAAGCAAAGTCCATATTAACATCTAAGGAAAAATTCTTTGTATTTTGAGGTATTAATAAAATTATAACTCGCCTCTTTAATTCATATCAACTATTAAACAGTTTTCTACTTGCTTCTACAAATGCATTTTCTTATTGGATTATTGCTACACTGTTTAGATTACTTTTGGATGTTGTTGAATACTTTTATAGGCTTTCGTGGTAGGAAACATCTGTGTTAGGAATATCTATTGTATAGATCAGATGTTTTAGGTGAATCCACAAATAAAAATCTAAAGGATTAAGGCTGTGAACTTGTAGACCATGCATTTGGTTCTCATCAGCCTATCCATCAGCCAATGCATTTCCAGTATTCTGACTAATATGTTTTGAAGCTCCATTCTGCATAAACCGTATCTTCTTGCAGAGGCATATCCAGTAAATTTGGAAAAAATGTTCTCAATACAATCCCTCAAGACAGCACTATAACAAGTGGTTCTATCAATTACCTACAATTCCAACATACACATTAATCCTAGACTGATATTGAATTGTATCATGATTAATGTTGATTGTAAAAATTGATTTCTCTCTCCCAAATGTTGCCTTATCTGAAGTGATAATGGACTGTCATATGTGCAACAAACCATAAGCAACAGCCTTCCTATAATGGATGTTTGCAAATGAAAAACTCATAGTCATCTTTATTCATCCTTGATATCTTGTACAAGATAATGGACACGTCAAGCACAATATAAGGAATAACATTAACATAGTAACAGGTAACAAATATACAAAAGAATATGAGATTACAAGAAACACAAGGGGCATCCAGAAAGTAAGTTCTGTTTCAATCTGTATCCGCTGCAGTGCTACGATTGCAGTTCTGCGCTTGCGTGTTAGATGCTCTGTATCAAGGATAAGACACGTGTGCCGTTGTGAGATTGCTGTCAGCCACGTACGCTTTGTTGTGCTTGTTTACAATGTCAGTGTTGATTGAAAATCCCGCCACTTGTGAAATCAGATCGGTGATTCGTTTTCTGAATGCTAGGGAACTAAAACCAATTGAAATTTATCGGCAAATTTTCAATTTCTACAGACAAAATGCGATGAGTGATACAATGGTGAGAAGATGGGTCTGACAGTTCAATGAAGGGCATAGTGAACTGCACAATGAAGAACGAAGTGGGCGTCCATCTTTGGTTACAGAAGAACTGGTTCACGCGATTGATGACAAGATCCAGGAAAACCGCAAGTTTACAATTAGTGCTCTCGCTATGGAATTTCCCCAAATCTCACAATCGCTAGTTCATAAAATTGTTACCGAAAAACTGAAATTTTGTAAACTTTGTGCATGTTGGGTGCCAAAGATTCTAACTGAGCTACTCAAAACAAAACAAATGGATAGTGCACTTCAGTTTTTAACTTGTTATGATGAAGGCGGCAAAGAATTTCTGACACAGATTATCACAGGAGATGACACTTGGGTTTCTTACGACACCTCTGAAAGTAAGCATCAATTAATGGAATGGAGGCACACCTCATCCCCAGCAAAGGTTAAGCCGAAACAAGTCTTGGCACCTCGAAAAATTATGTGCAGTGTTCTGGGACAAAGTGAATATGAGGATCTACTCCCATTAGTCCTGGACCCGTAGGACCAGAACCCGGGCCTCTCGGGTTCAGTTTACCGTAGGACAGTACCTATTTTAAAAACTGGCCCCCCACTGCACACGGCACACAGGACGGAAGTGGATACGCCACTTAAGCGCCGGTCCTTAATGAACCAGCTACCAAAAAACCTTGGCAGGGCCGCCGGTGATCTAGCACACCAGCTACTAGCTCTGCAAGCTAGCACCCGGGACTTATGAGGCAACCCTCTACCCCCTCTACCCCCATGGGTGGCGGGAACACACTGCCCCCTCTAGTCCAACCCAATCCGAACAGCTCCCAGAGGGAGGGGCTCGAATGTTCGGCCTGAGGTACCACTAAGGGTCCTTGGCAGCTGAAAGGGACGAAAGAAAATGGTTCCAACTGTTTGAAGACAGAGGTGGCAAACTTCTATGAAGTAGGTATACAGAAACTTGTGCCTCTCTATGACAAATGCCTGCAAAATTTTGGCAGTTATGTGGAAAATTAGTTTTAGAGTTGTAGAATTTTGTTCAATAAATAATTTTTCTGTATCTGTAAACAATTTAATTTCATTACCAAACAGAACCTACTTTCTGGACGTACCTCATAGATAGTATAATAATTTAAAAAGCAAAAATGTATAATATCATAATATATCATACAGCAGAAGAAAAAAGTAACTAAAAACTCTTGTACAGCAAAAAAACATTCTTCAATTAAGAATTTTGTGAAGTAATAAGAAAAGATCTTTATTAGCCGCAAGAATTAAAAAAATATATACATGAACATACAGAAGCATTTCAAGACTAGAAGACCACCATTTTATGTAAACTCAAGATTTAAAAATTCCTGTATTGAATATGGCATACGGACTAAGAGTAGCTAATTTAATTTAGTTTTAAAATGTTTCTTATCAAGTGATTTTAAGGTATATGGTAATTTGTTATACAAACTAATTTCTCTATCAGCGATGCTGTTAAGACTTTTATTGATCTTATGTAAGTTATTAGCTGCCCTTGTGTTACAGATATGAAAATCTGAATTATTTTGAAAGTAACTTATATTTTGATGGACAAAGCATGTTGTTTGTAAAATGTATACAGATATAATGGGCAATATCTTTAATCCAGAAAAGATGGCTTTGCTTGTAGTTTGCAGCGGTACCTTTTTCATTATTCTGACAACATTCTTTTGAATCTTAAATACCTGAGATACTTTTGAAGATGAACCCCATAGTGGTATAGCATAAGAAATATGGGTTTGTACATAGCCAAAATTCATAGATAACAAAACATCAGGCGTAAAAATATTACTAAGTATTATAAATGCGTAGCATAGACAAGTGAGCCTATGTGTTAATTTTTCAATATGAGTGTTCCAAGAGCGACTTGAGTCAATCCAAAATCCTTCACATATGGCAAATTAATGAGTACTACACTGAAAGTTATGAGAATAAATTCAATAAAAATTTAGATCTGATCATTACAATTTTTCAAGTATTCTCATTCGTAAGCAACCACTACAAATTTACGGGATTCATTACATCAGCCTCAGTCCTTTTATTTATTTTGGGAAATAGAATAAAGTTGCATTGGATTATATCTGTACTGCAGAGAGGAAGTATTTCATTCCTCATTCCTGTAGAGAAACTGAGTTCATCAATAATAATTGGAAGTTTTAGAACGGTAAGCTTAATCACATTTAACATTGGTTATGTTTACACTACCTCATTTACTTTTGAAAAATCAGAACATGTTTCGGGAATCTCTGCTCCCATCCTCAGCTGACAACTACTATTGATGTAAATGTTTCCTTTCATGTTGTAGTAATGGTGCGGGGTCTGAAGGTGGGGATATGAACTTGCTGAGCTGTAAGGTGTGCTAGATCACCAGGCGGCCCTACCGAGGTTGATCAGTAACCTTCCTTTTTGGGGTTGGCGCGCGTAAGTGGTGTATCCACTTTCATCCCGTCTTGTGTTTTCAGACCAGATGGAGGAGCTTAGTAGTCTCTAGGTCTTGCCCTATGGAAAGCCCCATGGAGGCACCGGGCGCCCTTCGGGGACATCTCAGTGGCTCCCTGGTCTTGAGAGGGGGGGTTGGTCTTCACTTTGTGTGGACTGCCCTGGTAGATACCCTTGCGTTGTATATGAGATTTGAACCAAGTCAAATGGAGAATTTAATGTCAGGATGGGACGTTGGCCATGGTAGCTCAATGGGTTAGAGCGACTGGACGGAAACCAGGAGATCCATGATTCAAATCCCGGCCATGGCTTTGAATTTTTCTTGTTGATTCTATCTATCAAAAACCTTAACCTATATACAGCTAGTATGAACAAATGATTAATTTCCACCAATTAACTAAAATAATAAGAGTTAAATGAAGAAGCCTGGTTCTCAAGTACTTACGATAGTAAGTCGCCACAAATGGTGTATCTCGAATGCGAGAGCCCCTGCTGGTCTACCTGGGATAAATATGAGTCAAATGTAGAATTTAATGTCAGGACAGAATGTTGGCCATGGTAGCTCAATGGGTTAGAGCGACTGGACGGAAACCAGGGGATCTGTGGTTCAAATCCCAGCTATGGCATTAAATTTTTCATGTTGACTCTATCTATCAAAAAGCTTAGCCTATAATATGGCTAGTATGAAGAAATGTATAATTTCCATCAATTAACTAAAATGCTTTAAACAATTTGCCTTATGAAAAGCTCTGAAAAATTTAGAGTTAAAATAACATTTTTATCTGTTCTATGAGTTCTTCATGATCTTAATACATTTTAAAAATCTAAAGCTATATTTTTCAACTTATTTGTATTATAAATAACACATTTCTTATTTGGAAGTATTTATATATTTAAAATTTTGTCTAATGTGCAAAAACTACCTTTTAATCTACAATTTTTTTTTACAATTTTTTATAAATCTTATATTTTTGTGGTTTGGTTTCATATAATTGTATTCTTTGTGATTGAATGGGAAATGTTTACTTATTCTGGCTTGAAGGTTGTCTTTCTGATTATTTGTTTTAGTTTGAATTTACTTTCAAGAACCTCAAATATGATAAATTAATGTTATTTTTTTTTTTGAAAGCTTCTATTAAGCAAATCCTTTGCTTTGCTTCTCAAATTATTTTAATTGTAATAATAATTAAATTATTAATTTAATTATTTAATTCAAATTACTTTAATATTTTATTTATAATTTCAACTGAAATAACATATTTCAGTCAAATAAAGACTATTTGTGTATTTGAAACTGCATCGCATCCCCATATTGTTAGACCATAGATTAGGGGGTAAACATATACCTATATATACCTATACATAAATATTGTGACTGTGGGTTTGTAGAATTAAAAGGTTCAACTTGCAGAAATTCAAAATATTCTTTATTTCCATACAAATACACTCTGATCGATCCTTACAGTACAAGAATTATGTCATATACACAGTTACAATCTACCAAGGTCGTTGACGACAACAAAGAGTTCACACACCAGTTTCAATTACAACTCCACTCTGTTTATGACTGCTTACAACTGTCCACTGGAATCTCACGATCTCTTAACTATACATACATTGATAATTCTAGACTGTTCTCAAACAAACAAGAAACAGAATGTCCTCTATCAATCAAGATGTGACTAGAATGTTTTATTTATCTCTTTATTTGTTTCCACAGACCGTTTTATCTCTGCGCTATGTTTACCTGCAACTTACATTTTATCTATTATATAATATTGTACCCATATATCTTAACTGTCAATTTTGATAATTTTAATTCGGAAAGGTAAATTAGAATTAACACTGTGAAGTAATATAATAACTAGATTGACAGTTTCTTGATAATACCTTCAAGTGGAGGTGAAACACTTTGAAGGAAAATTTTTGGTATATGAAGTACAGTGTGTCTTAGTCGTCTCATAGCATAATTTTAATTGTTTGATAATTTTGTTTATATGTGCATGAAAATAAGGATATGCTGTATAGAGCAAATGAAATATTATGCAGTAATGTACATGCCACATAAGCTAAATAATGTAATTATACGTCTGTTATTCTAAAATACAGAAGGTAGCATTTGAGCTTGATGTGTTGTATTCCATTAGCATATATGAGAGGTGACCAAAAAGAAACCGGACTCCGAGTGCGGTACCACTCGTAGACGTAGTGCAGAGTTCTCACGCTAGATGGTGGTAGTAGACACCTTCATGAAACAGCTGTGCAGGCGGCATCAGTATAGAGCTGAAAGTGCAAGTGTGGTATTGTGTTTCTCTGACTTTTGGCAGGTTACCTCTGCAAAGTGGTTATGGCAACTTCAAAAGAACAAAGAGTGTGTGTGAAATTTTGTTTCCCTTTAAAAAACCTACACCAGAGACCCACCAAATGCTTCAGGAAGCTTTTCAGGAGGACGCTATTAGCCGCACACAGGTTTTCGAGTGGTTTGGGCGCTTATACGTGGTGATATGTGTGTTGAAGGCCAAGGCCGTTCTGGATGCCCTTCAACATTGCAAAATGGAGAGAGCATTGAAAACATCCACCAAAAGATCAATGAGGACCGTTGCCAAACGAACGACCAAATTTCAGCGGCGACATTAATCAGTTGGTGCTCGTGCCAGCGGATTTTGAGTTAGGATTTGCACATGAGACGTGTTGGTGCTAAATTTGTTCTGCTCCTTCTCACACAGGAGCACAAAACCATCCGCATGAATGTGTGTCTGGACTTGACAGAGATTGCACATGATCCAAACTTCTTGAACAAAGTCATTACAGGACATGAGAGTTGGTGTTACGGGTATGACCCAGAAACCAAGCAAGCGTCATACCAGTGGAGGACTCCCAAATCTCCCAGACCGATAAAAGCAAGGCAAGTGTGGTCAAATGTTAAGACTATGGTCATTTTCTTTTTTGATGTTCATGGAATTCTGCATCAGGAATTCGTACCCCCTTGCCAGACTGTTAACCAGCACTTTTACTTGGATGTTTTAAGGCATCTGCAAGAGGATGTGAGGAGCAAACGTCCAGAACTTTGGCGATCAGGTGACTGGTTTCTGCATCACGACAACACTTCATGACACACGGCCTTATGTGTGACCCACTATTTGGCATCTCAGAGCTGGTCTGTCCTTCCCCACACTCCGTATTTACCGGACCTAGCCCCATGTTACTGTTTACTATTTCCATGAATGAAAAAAATGGTAAAAGGGGAGCATTATGACGATGTGGAGGCGGTAGAAACAGCTTCGCAAAGGGTACTGGAATATATCAAACTTGAAGAGTTCCAAACATGCTTCCAACAGTGCGAAAAGAGAGGTGAAAAGTGCATCACATGTAATAGAGAGTATTTTGAAGGTGACTGAAGTAATTTTGTAAAAAGGTTCATCAATAAACTTTTTATGAAAACAATCCGATTTCTTTTGGGTCCCCCCTCGTACATATACCACTTTGACAGTCTATGTATAGTGACTTTCCTGGCCAAAATGAATATACAAGTGCAATCTAATCTAATCTTTAAAGAACTTATAGTTTTCATTTTAAAACATATAAGTTGGAGCTGACTATATGGCAAGTCTTTTAATATGTTAACCTCAGATTAATTTTCTTTAAGTATTATTTTCAAAACATTGGATATTTATCTAGTTTATAATTTTTCCTCCACAGTTCAACTTGTATTTGGATAATCTGTTTTGTTGAGATTAAATACCATATGTTTTGTTATTTCTGCATTTATAAATAAGTTGCATTTTGTGCTCATGGACATAACTCTATATGTAATTCTAACACAAAGGTTTGCAATGTTCTTAAAGCATTTCAAGTCTAAATGAGTAATGTGATATGTTTTGTAGGTTCATTAAGTACATGCAGCGCCTGCAATGCCGAATATCACTTGGCTTGTGGAGGATATGAGAGCCAATGTCCACAATGCACTGTTAAGCAAGAAGGAGAACCTCCAGAAAATAGCTCAGCAAGTAGCTTTCTACAATCAAGAAACTGTTCTCTACAGCCCTATGTTACAGAAAATAATCCAGATATCAAAGGTAAATTAATGTAGTTTTTAATTAATGGCATGTTGGTGTTTTGTTATAAATGTTGATAATTTAAATGGGTTTTACTTCATGGCTGTTCTATGTATGATTCATATCTGTGCAAAGCTTTGAATCTTTGGGTGGAGTGGCCAAACATACATGAATGAAAATGTGCACTTTTATCATAGGATAAACCAAATTAAATGGGTAATCTGAATGATTATTACAATTGAGGTCTCAGGTTTTCAAGAACCCATGTTTACATTGCAATAGGGATGCATAGGTAATTTTTTTAGTAATATAGTAATTTATTTCCTTTTACATCAACAAATGGAAATACAAAATCAAGATTACAGTTATAAAATCCATACTGAAATATGCCATTTATTCCTAAATTCAGAAAATCCTATAATGTCATGTTGCCCACCATTGAATAGTAATTAGGTCCCCATATACCTAACCCTAGGTTTTAGTGTATTGGAGGCCCTCTACTCCTTTTTACACTTTCTGCCATTTCACCTATCCCACTCTACATTAACTTTTCCTAAATAATTTCCTATATTTCTCCTGTTCTTTTCTCCTTTTGCTGAGAACATTTTCCTAATTACTAGTTCACCACCCAAATTGTCCCATTTACGTAGCCAAGACTGCTCTCTCCATATCTTTGTTTGATTACAATATAATATACCGTGGAAATCTGCATTCTGTTCTCCACACAATGGACATTTACCTAGCTCCTTCTCTTCACCTATACCTTTCAAGTTTCTCACTCCTGTTCTCGCCCAAGCAAAACCTTCTGGCCCTAACTTACTACATATATCCGTCCCTCCCCCAGGTTGTTTTTATTTCTCTATATAATCTCAGTGAGCTTTGTCATTTGTATTGGCGAAAATATCTTGTCTGTCAATATCTTCTAATCTTAGCTTAACGTCTTTCCAAAAGCCTCTTTACCCATACTCTGCATTTATCCAAGAATGACCCATACCTGTCTGCTTCAACACGTAATTCATTTTATGTGCCCAAGACCACCTCCCCCCCAGTTACTTCTCTTTTGAATATGAAAACATTCTTTGATTATATTGCCATCTTCCAAGTTAGTGATTCTGTATAAATATTTCATTGTCCTTGACAAGATTTTAATTTTATTA
This sequence comes from Mantis religiosa, assembly GCA_030765055.1. Lineage (NCBI taxonomy): Eukaryota > Metazoa > Arthropoda > Insecta > Mantodea > Mantidae > Mantis > Mantis religiosa. The sequence continues at coordinate 2,475,876 of JAUKNK010000076.1, read as the reverse complement.
GAGTGCCTGCCTAGTTATAATTGTGCTGCCCAATTAGGTTATGCTATTGGTAATACCAATTTGTATTTACAAAAGGATCTATGCAATCGATCAGTCTCTCTCCAAGCCTCATCAACTCCCCAAAACTCTGATCCATGTAACATTCTATTTTCTACTACTGCTCTCACCAAGGCAGCCCAGGTTCATTTCCAGGTGACTGCAAAGTGAGATTTCTGGTGGACAACACGGCGCTGGGGCAGGTTTTCTCCAGGACCTCCGGTTTCCCCCGCCATATCATTCCACCGGTGCTCCATCTTCATCTCATGTATCATCAGTGTCACTGCCTGCGGTGCCGTATGTAATAAAACTGGGAGTTAAACACTACACTATACACTACATTTCACCTGGTGCATAGATACGATAACTGTTGTTATCATATTATGTTGTTATTGTAGTTCATCTCAATGAATGTGAACACTATAAATGATGGATAAATACAAACAATATCTTGCTTTTTGATGTTTCTCTGTGAAGATATATAACTTAATGTAATTTAACAAAGGAATTCCAAATTAATAACCGTATTAGTTTCAAAAAATTTTATTAAAGACATAATTTTTTTTGTCCTTTCAACAGTCCATGTAATATCAAACATTGAATGAATAAATGAATGAATGAATGAATGAAATGGGTGATATGGCACTCAGATGAGTCCAGGGCTTCTAGAGCTCAGAGTTACCTGACATTCATCTTTGTAGGATAAGGCAAAACATTAGAAAAAACCTTATCCAGGTAACTCATCCATAGCAAGATTTGAACTCGCAACCTCTTGAGTTTGAGGTAAACACGTTACCTCACACCATGGATGCAGGCAAGAAACAGATGTAATTAACTGAATATGAGCTGCTTCTATACGTTTATCAAAACAATGAAACCAGTAATTGTTAAACATTAACTTCTGTGAACAGCCTATGGAAATTAAGTAGCAAGAAGTAGCAGAACACAAATAAGTACATAAATAAGTAAAGCTGAGCCAATGTGGAAAATTAAATATCAGCGCTTCTTTAAATGAGTGGTTCAACGTGACTGCCATTGAGAGGAAGTCATCTCCTTACCATTTTCGCTATATGCTCATATGCGGCTTCCAGCCTTGCAGGTATAACTGTGGTCATCTCATACATGATTAGCTGCTGCAGTTACTCTAAAGTCTCAGGTCGCCTCGACCAAACCTGACCTTTGAGATAACCACAGAGGAAAAAGTCCCACTGGGTAAGATCTGGAGATCTTAGAGGCCGTACAGAATTGCTAATGAATCTTTAGGGGAGAAAACACAACAATTCAGATTATTCATTCTGAGCACATTCCGTAAAATATGATCTGGAAATTTGCCATCTTACCTCCCACAAAAATGTCTTTCAAGGAAAGCAATTGTACCACTGGTGGAATGTGCAGGAGCACCATCGTGCTGGAACAAGCCATTTGATTTTTCATTTTCATCCAGTTGGTCAATAAACTCAGATAAAATGTCCTCCATATATCGCCGAGCATTTAGTCTTCCTTCAAAGAAAATTGCATCAATAATTCACTGCTGCAACAGGGCAGACCATACTCCAATATTTTTAATACTGTGAAATTTCCACAAACTGATTTGGAGGCTCAGAACCACTTATGCATGCATTTTATGTGTTGATATGGCCTGTGACCTCGATCTAGAATTCATCTGAGGTGAAGAATAGATTGAGTTGCTAATCATTCTCAAAACACTCCAGAAATTTACATGGGCCAATAGGTCTTGCTTTTGAAACTTATGCCAGTGTGATTTTATATGGGTAGAGTTGCAGTTTTTTCCTGACTACCATATGGCAAGTGTTGCAACAGGGCAGACCATACTCCAATATTTTTAATACTGTGAAATTTCCACAAACTGATTTGGAGGCTCAGAACCCCTTATGCATGCATTTTATGTGTTGATATGGCCTGTGACCTCGAACTAGCATTCCTCTGAGGTGAAGAATAGATTGAGTTGCTAATCTTTCTCAAAACACTCCAGAAATTTACATGGGCCAATAGGTCTTGCTTTTGAAACTTACGCCAGTGTGATTTTATATGGGTAGAGTTGAAGTTCTTTCCTGACTACCATATGGCAAGTGTTGCAACAGGGCAGGCCATACTCCAATATTTTTAATACTGTGAAATTTCCACAAACTGATTTGGAGGCTCAGAACCCCTTATGCATGCATTTTATGTGTTGATATGGCCTGTGACCTCGAACTAGAATTCCTCTGAGGTGAAGAATAGATTGAGTTGCTAATCTTTCTCAAAACACTCCAGAAATTTACATGGGCCAATAGGTCTTGCTTTTGAAACTTACGCCAGTGTGATTTTATATGGGTAGAGTTGCAGTTTTTTCCTGACTACCATATGGCAAATGTTGCAACAGGGCAGACCATACTCCAATATTTTTAATACTGTGAAATTTCCACAAAATTATTTGGAGGCTCAGAAACCCTTATGCATGCATTTTATGTGTTGATATGGCCTGTGACCTCAAACTAGCATTCATCTGAGGTGAAGAATAGATTGAGTTGCTAATCAGTATCAAAATACTCCAGAAATTTACCTGGGCCAATAGGTCTTGCTTTTGAAACTTACGCCACTGTGATTTTATATGGGTAGAGTTGCAATACTTTCCTGACTACCATATGGCAAGAACTAATGAAAGTCCTATCTGCCTAACTAGCTGCCGCAAGATGTATGAGGCTTATCTGTCATAATATTATTTATTAATTATAGATTTGGACCATTCACTTTATAATGTCCTATGTCTCTCTTTTTGCGAGTAACTGATCCTGTATCTTGGAAATGTTTGATGCACCTATTGGTTTAAAAGGCTATAAGGATACCAACAGTAATAAAGACATTTTAATTTAAGCGTGAGAATGACAAAAAAATTAATATCATATAATAGTAAAACATAAAACATAAGACATTTATGTTGAAAACAAATGTATATCAGTTTGATGATACCTGGACATTTTTGACAAAATTACGCTCCAAGGGACATGTCTGAATGCCAGATAGCAATGCATAAACTCCTCTATACAGGATTTAAATTATATTCATGTCACACCAGCCTGTACCAAAATAGCATTGAACATGAAGACGAGGTGTTCTGTGTACATATCCATGGTGGTAGCCTTTAGAGTAGAAACGTGCTACTTATACATATGTGCTACAATCTCAAAAACTATTTGTAGTTGGTTTATTGATACTCGTCACTTACTTGTTTATATTAAAGAGAGACTAGTTTCAAAGGCTTTTGCCTCCATTCTCAATCTCTTTCCAACTGGCATCTGTTGTTTTCTGCTCCCTCTCTGGTGGTGGAACTATGAACTTTTTTGTCAAATTATCTACTTGTGGGAATTCAAAGTTCATTACGTGATCCTTATTTTTCCATATGAATATGTTCTCCCATGTTGTCAATTTAATTTGGATCGCGTAATGAATCTTTGAAATCCCACCAGTAGATAATTTGGCAAAAAGGTTCATAGTTCCACCACCAGAGAAAGAGCAGACAACAACAGATGCCAGTTGGAAGAGATTGAAAATGGAGGCGAATTCCTTTGAAAATAGTCTCTCATTAATATAAACGAGTAAGTGACGAGTAACAATAAACCCACTACAAATAGTTTTTGAGATTAATTTTGACATCACCGTTACTAAATGACTCCAAACACACATGTACTACAATGTTTATCACAATTACCATAGAAGGGGTGAAAGGGTAGGCTGGTTGTATTAGTTATTAGCAAAACCACATTCAGAGTGCTGTAATTTGCATACTGTTCCACAAACATTACCACTTCTTAACACATTACCACTTCTCTAAAGATTAACACACAAAATGTGCTCCAAATAGACTTCTGATTTCTCTATAGGGATTTATTCTCACGTATATGTCATACACAAAAATCCTTTATGGTAATGATGTTATTTTGAGGCATTATGGAAAACTCCATAATCGCCAACAACACTTATAACTGTTCTCTCATAACTTGTTTTTATGCAGAAGAACAAAACCAACTTATACTGATAACAGTTGTAACTTAATAAGCACAGCTTAAAACTTCTACGATAACTAACAGAAATGAAGCGCATTAGTTAATGGTTCAATAAAACTGCTGTTCACTTACATCATTCTTGTGAGTGCAAGTAAGTGTAGTGCATTTTATACAGGTGATGGGATGCTAAACTGTAAGTATGGTTTTGCTGTGTGATGGCTGCAGTATCAGTATAGAGTACTGTACAGTACGCACATGTTTTCTTGATTGCTGGATTTACGGTGTGGTGCAGGCAAAGGGGAAGAAGCGAGAGCTAATGCTCTTTTGTTTCTGCAGTGTGGTCAACCTTGAAAAAGACAGTTCAGCGAAATAGCGCTTAAGATAGGCAAAGATAACACAAGTAACGTTCCATCCTCTGAAAATATTCCTTAGTTTTGCACACACCAGCTCAATTGCATTCAGATCACAGTTATGCAGAGGTAGACAATTTGTAATGTGACCCCCGTTGAAGGCCATAACATCCACACATGTTCATACAAATACAAATTATTTTCAAGTAAATGCTTATGTGCATTACCACCTGACTAGTAACAGGGATACACTGGCAATTCGAATGCACTAAACGAGCCTTTATGAAGAAAGCTTTAACTACAAAGGGATAATGTTATACAATAAACTTCTAAATTCATTTAAACAAGCTGCATCATTAAAACACTAAGAATAAGGTAAAGATATTTTTGCCTGCACACTGTTTTTATACGGTTAATGAAACATTAGAACCATAACCATGTAAATGAGCACTGGGAGCATAGTACATTCAAAAATCTGTAATACGAGGCATGTTTTTTAAGTCAGTACCGTTTTGCGAATACGCCGCCACAGCGCTACGGTCGGCGTTCTGCGCATGCATGCTAGTTTCCTGCATCTCTCGTCTACACACTGACGCCATTACTGTCTGATTCTTCATTGTATACCTTGGTTACTGAGTGTTTAAGATGCCTCCGACAATCGTGAGTCCTGCCGGTTGTGAAGTACGGGCAGTTATACGATTTCTTAGTGATAAAGGCGTAAAACCGACCGATATTCATTGTGAGATCTATGAAATTTATGGAAAAAACATGAGTGACGGAATGGTAAGGAAATGGGTGAGAGCATTTAAAGATGGCCTCACAAATGTGCATGATGAAGAACGGAGTAGGCGTCCTTCGGTCGTTACTGAAGATTGGGTGCAGTAAGTGGATGAAAAGGTGAGCGAAAGCAGACGCTTTACAATTCCATCATTTTGCGACTATTTTTCTCAATATTCTCGTAGGGTTTTGTATCGCATTGTGACCGAGAACTTGAAGTACCGGAAATTGTGTATACGTTGGGTTCCGAAAATGTTGACGGATTTGCACAAAACCCAACGTTTAGGCAGTGCATTGACTTTCCTTGAGCGGTACCAAAATGAAGGTGAAGATTTTTTAGACCAAATTGTTACTGGTGACGAAACAGGGGAGGCCTACGTCACACCAGAATCGAAACAACAATCCATGGAATGGCGACATTCATCATCGCCCACAAAATTGAAGTTTAAGCAAACAATTTCTGCCAGGAAAATCATGTGCACAGTTTTTTGGGACAGAAAAGGAGTATTGCTAGTGGAGTTTCTGCCTCGTAATGAGACAATAAATGCAGTGTTTTATTGTGAGATTTTGAATAATCTGCGCCGTACAATCCTGAACAGAAGACGTGGCAAGTTGAGTAAGGGTATCGTTTTGCTGCATGACAATGCCCGTCTACATGTGGCTAATCGGACCAAAGATCTCATCAAATCTTTTCAATGGGAAACTTTAGATCATCCTCCATACAGCCCTGATCTGGCGCCCTGCGACTACCATTTGTTCCTGAACTTGAAGAAACATCTGGGCAGTCAGCGTCTTCAAGATGACAACGAAGTCAAAACAGTACAGTGGTTAACACGTCCGGCAGCAGTATTTTATGAGGAGGGTATTCCAAGACAGGTGCCGCGTTATGACAAGTGCCTCAATATTCACGGAAATTGTGTAGAAAGTAGATTAAGGTACAGGCTTTCATGTAAAAATAAAATTATTGCGATATCTATGCACGTATTTTTCTATTCCAAAACAGTACTGACTTAAAAAAACATGCCTCATAGTTATATTATGACATTTCTTGTAGTAAAGTAGACTATGCAAATACCACATGAAAACTATAGAAAAGCTGCTTACTGTACATATTGTAAGTAATCAATTTGACTTTATGCATATATGGTATTTATACATTTTAATGTGTCTCATAACATGTATATGTTACCAAGGATGAACTAAAATTCTAATTCTAACTTACAATTATTGTAAACTGGTTAGCTAATTAGCCTCGACATTGATCCCAAAAAATATGGCGGACATGATAAAGCTTAGCGTATTAGCCACTAGATGTCAGTGTATAGTGCATTTCAGATTTCAAAGTTGTCATCTATGTTTACGGAGTTAAACGAAACTTACTGAATGAGGACTTAGTACCTGATTGCTCTTGTTAATGTGCGCTTACTGTACTTACTGCATAGTTTGAAATCATTGATAGATAAATCTGTATCTGTAAACCTATATAGAAAAAAATAATTTAATGAATATTATAATATATTATGTACATGTGTAAATTTATAAGGGATAGAAGAAGGTGTTCAATATACCAGCTTTTTAAAAAAATTGATTTCAATATTTTAAGAAATGAGTTCATCAGAGCAAGGGAAAATGTCAATAAATATGGATTAAAATTTTTTAAAGTGTGTTTTATGTTTGCAACATAATGACACCCACCCACAGTAATTCAGCAAATCTCTTAGGATTACATTTAGACAACAGACTAACGTGGGAAACACACATACTTTACCTCTGTGAAAAGCTTTCTAGAATCTGGTATCTTATAGGGAAACTAAAGAAATGTGTTAGTAGAGATATGTTAATAACATCTTGCTATGCCTTCTTTCATCCATATATACTGTATGGGGTTAGGCTTTGGGGTAACTCTGCTACCTCAAAAAATGCATTTATATGGCAAAAGAAATCTCTCAGACTAATTTTAGGATTAGTACAACAGGATACATGTAAGCCTAGTTTTATAGACCCTAAGATAATGAATTTACTGTCAGTGTATATATACACCAATATCATACACGTTAAAGAGAATCAAAACTTATTTATAAATCATTCCTCAGTACACAGTTATGACACTCGATGCAAACATAATTTAGATACACCTCACAACCGATTGACTAAGACCATAAGTAGCCACTGTTATCAATAGTTAAAATTATTCAATAAGCCTCCTCTGGAAATAAAAGTACTGCCACAAAGCAGATTTGTTATAGTATTAAAAATCTGGTTTAAACACAAAGCATTTTTTACTGTACAAGAATACTGTGACTTTGTGAATTCGTGATATAACAAAACGGGTTTACAAAACACAAAAACTACACTTTATTTTCCGTAGCAAATACATTCTTCCATTACAATTTTTTAGCTAACCAAAAACTGTTTATTTTTAAACAAAACACTCAACTGTCTCTCTTTTCCGTAACGATCGGCCCCGAAGTTTCACGAATCTCCACCGGCCATCATTTATTTTATCGGCTTCGCGAGTCGGTCGCCAGGGTGACAACACTTAGAATACAACATACATGCTAGTGAATTTATATAAAACTATTGTAAATTATAGTATTAGGTACTGAATTGTTTAATTTTATTATTACTATAGTAAAGTTAACTTATGATAATTACCAGCTGAAGCCATGCAAATAATCTGATTTCACCCAGAATCTTATATGCATTAATTTGTAAACCTTCTGCACTTGTAAATACATTGTGAATACTTTTTATAACTCACGAAACCTGTTGCTTCTTGTAAGCTTAATGGTTAATAAAGGATTATAATTATGATTATTATTAACTATTTACAGTTTAGTTGTAGTAATTTCAAACGTTTTTCACTTTGCTGATAAATCTATGTGTCACAATCTTTAGTAAATTTATGTAGAGTAGTCAAAACTTGAGTGGAAAGAATTAAACAATTTTGCAAACAAAAATAATAAATTGTATAAATTATGGGTTTTCTTATCAAATAATTACACCCATTTTGAAATATAAATTTTTCTGTTTTAAAGACAAAGTCCCCTTGACAAGAAGCTACAAACATAAAATCAGAGTGCATTATTTTTCAGAGTTTTATTTAAATATTGTTTGATTTCATCTTCTTAGCTGAATAGAATTGTTATTTATAAGATTGCTGGATAATGTTATGGAATATTGATTAAACATATACATATAAAATTACTGAAACATATACTTGACAAAAGTTAAACAAAAGAATATCTTGTTATTGTCTTTGCTTTCATTTATCACACACTCCCTCTCCAATGATGTCAAGTAATAGAAGGGAAAATTCACTTCAGCTTACCCATTCATTTTCTTGTCACAAGTCCTGATGTGATTATTGAGAAACATCTTTGCTGTCGTTGGTGAGCCCAATGATTTTGAGTTTTGAGGTTTGGTACTTATCCTAAGGATAAATGCAACTATTTATTCACTAATGATTAGTTTTAGTTTTTCACCAGCTCTTATCCACATCACATTTTTGTCCAACAGCATTATTGCTTACTTTTTCTCTTCCTCAGTGATGTGGAGTTTTACTTTTGCCATGAATGCTATTTAACAGTGTTGTATATCAGCCTTTTGTACACGTCACATGTTAAACGCTACACATTTCATTTCTACACATGTTTTCACTACAACTGATTCTATACAAAGACTTTGAATGCAGGGAACGTTTTGGGATTATTTCCGTATACAGGTGTTCTTTGTCATGTCTTTATTACATTTGATTCTGTATGTTTATTAGTGGGCGAACCCCTCCCCTTTTATTTTCAACATGTTGATGTGGGCAAAAGAATTGAGCTAATAACAAAAAAAAAGAGTACCTAAAACTGGATTTTATCGGGGATTGTACCAAATTGTTATCTACTATTAGTCTACACTATGACAGAGACAAAGCGCCTCTGTGGTGTGAGTATAACATGTCTGTCTTACATTCAAAAGGTTCCTAATCTCGACCGGGATGAGCATTTTGGATAAGGATTTTTCCAGCATTTTCTTTTATCCTAAAGATGAATGTTGGGAAACTTTAAGTTTTAAGGACTGGGCTCATTTGGGTATCATTTCACCCATTTTATTCAATGATCAATATGACCTAATCAGTTAAAGGATGTTAAACCTCAAGAACAAATAATATATAAATATGACAGAGAATAAATCAAGTAATCTTTTAAGTGGTCTAGAAAATTGTGACAGTAATAAAATATATTGCTTTCTTCTCAGTTGCTCATCATGGGGATATCTCTCTTTTCAAGTGGTTTGAGCTAGAGAGTGAATTGTGAATCTTAACACTATAAAATATTTTGAAAGAGTCTGTGCGCTTTAAAATAAGCACACTAGACAAAAGCCCTCTGTAACGTGCATGTAGAGATGAAATGTCAGGCCTTTACATCCTTTACACATGGTGCAGTGATCAAGCCACGTACTCAATTGCATGCACACTGCCTCTAGTTGAGCATAAGGTGGTAGCAATCAGTGGGGTATTGTTGTTGCATGCAGATGTTGTTCAGAAACATGGGTAAATATATGAGGATATCACAGGGTGGCAAAAAGGATGAATCATTTTAGTTAATTGATGGAAATTAATCATTTCTCCTCACTAGCCATACATAGGCTAAGGTTTTTGATAGAGTCAACATGAAAAATTCAATGCCATGGCCGGGATTTGAACCACGGATCTCCTGGTTTCCGTCCAGCTGCTCTTAATCTTTGAGCTACCATGGCCAAATGCCCTCCTGACATTAAATTATACAGTTGACTCATATATTTCCCCGGTAGGCCACTAGGGGCTCTTGCATCCGAGATACACCATTTGTCGCGACTTACTATCCTAGCTACTGAAGTGTGAGGCTTCATCATTTAACTCTTATTATTTTATTTAATTGATGGAAATTAATCATTTCTCCGCACTAGCCATATATAGGCTAAGGTTTTTGGTAGATAGAGTCAACATGAAAAATTCAATGCCATGGCTGGGATTTGAACCATGGATCTCCTGATTTCCGTCCAGTCCCTCTTAACCTTAAAACCTTAGCCTATATACAGCTAGTGTGGAGAAATGATAAATTTTCATCAATTAACTAAAATAATAAGAGTTAAATGATGAAGCCTGGGACTTAAGTACTTAAGACAGTAAGTCGCCACAAACGGTGTATCTCGTATGCTAGAGCCCCAAGTAGTCTACCAGGGAAATATATGAGTCAACTGGAGCATTTAATATCAGGAGGGCACATTGGCCATGATAGCTCAAAGGTTAAGAGCGACTGGACGGAAACCAGGGGATCGGTGGTTCAAATCCCTGCTATGGCATTGAATTTTTCATGTTGACTCTATCTATCAAAAAGCTTAGCCTATAATACGGCTAGTATGAAGAAATGTATAATTTCCATCAATTAACTAAAATGCTTTACACTATTTACCTTATGAAAAGCTCTGAAAAATTTAGAGTTAAAATAACATTTTTATCTGTTCTATGAGTTATTCATGATCTTAATACATTTTAAAAATCTAAAGCTATATTTTTCAACTTATTTGTGTTATAAATAACACATTCCTTATTTGGAAGTATTTATATATTTAAAATTTTGTCTAATGTGCAAAAACTGCCTTTTAATCAACAATTTTTTTACAATTTTTTATAAATCTTATATTTTTGTTGTTTGGTTTCATATAATTGTATTCTTTGTGATTGAATGGGAAATGTTTACTTATTCTGGCTTGAAGGTTGTCTTTCTGATTATTTGTTTTAGTTTGAATTTACTTTCAAGAACCTCAAATATGTTAAATTAATGTTATTTTTTTCAAAGCTTGTATTAAGCAAATCCTTTGCTTTGCTTATCAAATTATTTTAATTGTAATAATAATTAAAATATTAATTTAATTATTTAATTCAAATTATTTTAATATTTTATTTATAATTTCAACTGAAATTACATATTTCAGTCAAATAAAGACTATTTGTGTATTTGAAACTGCATCGCATCCCCATATTGTTAGACCATAGATTAGATGATAAACATATACCTGTATATACCTATACATATATATTGTGAAAGTGAGTTTGTAGAATTAAAAGGTTCAATTTGCAGAAATTCAAAATATTCTTTATTTCCATAGAAATACACTCTGATCGATCCTTACAGTACAAGAATTATGTCATATACACAGTTACAATCTACCAAGGTCGTTGACCACAACAAAGAGTTCACACACCAGTTTCAATTACAACTCCACTCTGTTTATGAATGCTTACACCAGTCCAATGGAATGTCACGATCACTTAAATATACATACATTGATAATTCTAGACTGTTCTCAAACAAACAAGAAACAGAATGTCCTCTATCAATCAAGATGTGACTAGAATGTTTCATTTATCTCTTTATTTGTTTCCACAGACCGTGGAAATCTGCGCTATGTTTACATGCATCTTACATTTTATCTATTAAATAATATTGTTCCCATATATCTTAACTGTCAATTTTGATAATTTTAATTTGGAAAGGTAAATTAGAATTAATACTGTGAAGTAATGTAATAACTAGATTGACAGTTTCTTGATAATACCTTCAAGTGGAGGTGAAACACTTTGACGGAAAATTTTTGGTATATGAAGTACAGTGTGTCTTAGTCGTCTCATAGCATAATTTTAATTGTTTGATAATTTTGTTTATATGTGCATGAAAATAAGGATATGCTGTATAGAGCAAATGAAATATTATGCAGTAATGTACGTGGCACATAAGCTAAATAATTTATTTATACGTCTGTTATTCTAAAATACAGAAGGTAGCATTTGAGCTTGATGTGTTGTATTCCATTAGCATATATGAGGGGGGACCAAAAAGAAACCGGACTCCGAGTGCGGTACCACTCGTAGACGTAGTGCAGAGTTCTCACGCTAGATGGTGGTAGTAGACAACTTCATGAAACAGCTGTGCAGGCGGCGTCATTGTAGAGCTGAACGTGCAAGTGTGGTATTGTGTTTCTCTGACTTTTGGCGGGTTACCTCTGCAAAGTGGTTATGGCAACTTCAAAAGAACAAAGAGTGTGTGTGAAATTTTGCTTCCTGTTTAAAAAACCTACAACAGAGACCCACCAAATGCTTCAGGAAGCTTTTCAGGAGGACGCTATTAGCCGCACACAGGTTTTCGAGTGGTTTGGGTGCTTATACATGGTGAGATGTGTGTTGAAGACCAAGGTCGTTCTGGATGCCCTTCAACATTGCAAAATGGGGAGAGCATTGAAAACGTCCACCAAAAGATCAACGAGGACCGTTGCGAAACGAACGACCAAATTTCAGCAGCGACATTAATCAGTTGGTGCTCGTGCCAGCGGATTTTGAGTTAGGATTTGCACATGAGACATGTTGGTGCTAAATTTGTTCTGCACCTTCTCACACAGGAGCACAAAACCATCCGCATGAATGTGTGTCTGGACTTGACAGAGATTGCACATGATCCAAACTTCTTGAACAAAGTCATTACAGGACATGAGAGTTGGTGTTACGGGTATGACCCAGAAACCAGGCAAGCGTCAAGCCAGTGGAGGACTCCCAAATCTCCCAGTCCAGAAAAAGCAAGGCAAGTGAGGTCAAATGTTAAGACTATGGTCATTGTCTTTTTTGATGTTCATGGAATTGTGCATCGGGAATTCGTACCCCCTTGCCAGACTGTTAACCGGCTCTTTTACTTGGATGTTTTAAGGCATCTGCGAGAAGATGTGAGGAGGAAACGTCCAGAACTTTGGCGATCAGGTGACTGGCTTCTTCATCACGACAACACTCCAGGACACACGGCCTTATGAGTGACCCACTATTTGGCATCTCAGAGGTGGTCTGTCCTTCCCCACACTCCGTATTACCGGACCTAGCCCCATGTTACTGTTTTCTGTTTCCATGAATGAAAAAAATGGTAAAAGGGGAGCATTATGACGATGTGGAGGCGGTAGAAACAGCTTCGCAAAGGGTACTGGACTATATCAAACTTGAAGAGTTCCAAACATGCTTCCAACTGTAGGAAAAGAGACGTGACAAGTGCATCACATGTAATAGAGAGTATTTTGAAGGTGACTGAAGTAATTTTGTAAAAAGGTTCATCAATAAAGTTTTTATGAAAACAATCCGATTTCTTTTGGGTCCCCCCTCGTACATATACCACTTTGACAGCCTATGTATAGTGACTTTCCTGGCCAAAATGAATATACAAGTGCAATCTAATCTAATCTTTAAAGAACTTATAGTTATCATTTTAAAACATATAAGTTGGAGCTGAATATATGGCAAGTCTTTTTAATATGTTAACCTCAGATTAATTTTTTTAAGTATTATTTTCAAAACATTGGATATTTATCTAGTTTATAATTTTTCCTCCACAGTCCAACTTGTATTTGGATAATCTGTTTTGTTGAGATTAAATATCATATATTTTGTTATTTCTGCATTTATAAATAAGTTGCATTTTGTGCTCATGGACATAACTCTATATGTAATACTAACACAAAGGTTTGCAATGCTCTTAAAGCATTTCAAGTCTAAATGAGTAATGTGATATGTTTTGTAGGTTCATTAAGTACATGCAGCTCCTGCAATGCCGAACATCATTTGGCTTGTGGAGGGTATGAGAGCAAATGTCCACAATGCACTGTTAAGCAAGAAGGAGAACCTCCAGAAAATAGCTCAGCAAGTAGCTTTCTACAATCAAGAAACTGTTCTCTACAGCCCTATGTTACAGAGAATAATCCAGTTATCAAAGGTAAATTAATGTAGTTTTTAATTAATGGCATGTTGATGTGTTGTTATAAATGTTGATAATTTATATTTAATTTAATAAAATTTAATTTCACTTCATGGCTGTTCTATGTATGATTCATATCTGTGCAAAGCTTTGAATCTTTGTGTGGAGTGGCCAAACATACATGAATGAAAATGTGCACTTTTATCATAGGATAAACCAAATTAAATGGATAATCTGAATGATTATTACAATTGAGGTCTCAGGTTTTCAAGAACCCATGTTTACATGGCAATAGGGATGCATAGGTAATTTTTTTAGTAATTTAGTAATTTATTTCCTTTTACAACAACAAATGGAAATACAAAATCAAGATTACAGTTATAAAATCCATACTGAAATATGCCATATATTCCTAAATTCTGAAAATCCTATAATGTCATGTTGCCCACCATTGAATAGTAATTCGGTCCCCATACACCTAACCCTAGGTTTTAGTGTATTGGAGGCCCTCTACTCCTTTTTACACTTTCTGCCATTTCACCTATCCCACTCTACATTAACCTTTCCTAAATAATTCCCTGTATTTCTCCTGTTCATTTCTCCTTTTACTGAGAACATTTTTCTAATTACTAGTTCACCACCCAAATTGTCGCATTTATGTAGCCAAGACTGCTCTCTCCATATCTTTGTTTGAGTACAATATAATATACCGTGGAAATCTGCATTCTGTTCTCCACACAATGGACATTTACCTAGCTCCTTCTCTTCACCTATACCTTTCAAGTTTCTCACTCCTGTTCTCGCCCAAGCAAAACCTTCTGGCCCTAACCTACTACATATATCGGTCCCTCCCCTAGGTTGTTTTTATTTCTCTATATAATCTCAGTGAGCTTTTGTCATTAGTATTGGCGAAAACATCTTGTCTGTCAATATCTTCTAATCTTAGCTTAAATTCTTTCCAAAAGCCTCTATACCCATACTCTGCATTTATCCAAGAATGACCCATACCTGTCTGCTTCAACACGTCATTCATTTTATGTGCCCAAGACCACCTCCCCCCCAGTTACTTCTCTTTTGAATATGAAAACATTCTTTGATTATATTGCCATCTTCCAAGTTAGTGATTCTGTATAAATATTTCATTGTCCTTGACAAGATTTTAATTTTATTAGAATGCCCGCCTAGTTATAATTGTGCTGCCCAATTAGGTTATGCTATTGGTAATACCAATATGTATTTACAAAAGGATCTATGCAATCTATCAGTCTCTCTCCAAGCCTCATCTACTCCCCAAAACTCTGATCCATGTAACATTCTGTTTTCTACTACTGCTCTCACCAAGGCAGCCCAGGTTCGTTCCCAGGTGACTGCAAAGTGAGATTTGTGGTGGACAACACGGCGCTGGGGCAGGTTTTCTCCAGGACCTCCGGTTTCCCCCGCCATCTCATTCCACCGGTGCTCCATCTTCATCTCATGTATCATCAGTGTCACTGCCTGCGGTGCCGTATGTAATAAAACTGGGAGTTAAACACTACACTACACACTACATTTCACCTGGTGCATAGATACGATAACTGTTGTTATCATATTATGTTGTTATTGTAGTTTGTCTGAATGAATGTAAACACTATAAATGATGGATAAATACAAACAATATCTTGCTTTTTGATGTTTCTCTGTGAAGATATATAACTTAATGTAATTTAACAAAGGAATTCCAAATTAATAACCGTATTAGTTTCAAAACATTTCATTAAAGACATAAATTTTTTTGTCCTATCAACAGTCCATGTAATGTCAAACATTGAATGAATAAATGAATGAATGAATGAATGAAATGGGTGATATGGCACTCAGATGAGTCCAGGGCTTCTAGAGCTCAGAGTTACCTGACATTCATCTTTGTAGGATAAGGCAAAGCATTGGAAAAAACCTTATCCAGGTAACTCATCCATAGCAAGATTTGAACTCGCAACCTCTTGAGTTTGAGGTAAACACGTTACCTCACACCATGGATGCAGGCAAGAAACAGATGTAATTAACTGAATATGAGCTGCTTCTATACGTTTATCAAAACAATGAAACCAGTAATTGTTAAACATTAACTTCTGTGAACAGCCTATGGAAATTAAGTAGCAAGAAGTAGCAGAACACAAATAAGTACATAAATAAGTAAAGCTGAGCCAATGTGGAAAATTAAATATCAGCGCTTCTTTAAATGAGTGGTTCAACGTGACTGCCATTGAGAGGAAGACATCTCCTTACCATTTTCGCTATATGCTCGTATGCGGCTTCCAGCCTTGCAGGTATGACTGTAGTCATCTCATACATGATTAGCTGCTGTAGTTACTCTAAAGTCTCAGGTCACCTCAACCAAACCTGACCTTTGAGATAACCACAGAGGAAAAAGTCCCACTGGGTAAGATCTGGAGATCTTAGAGCCGTACAGAATTGCTAATGAATCTTTAGGGGAGAAAACACAATAATTCAGATTATTCATGCTGAGCACATTCCGTAAAATGTGATCTGGAAATTTGCCATCTTACCTCCCACAAAAATGTCTTTCAAGGAAAGCAATTGTACCACTGGTGGTATGTGCAGGAGCACCATCGTGCTGGAACAAGCCATTTGATTTTTCATTTTCATCCAGTTGGTCAATAAACTCAGATAAAATTTCCTCCATATATCGCCGAGCATTCAGTCTTCCTTCAAAGAAAATTGCATCAATTATTCACTGTTGCAACAGGGCAGACCATACTCCAATATTTTTAATACTGTGAAACTCCCACAAACTCATTTGGAGGCTCAGAACCACTTATGCATGCATTTTATGTGTTGATATGGCCTGTGACCTCGATCTAGAATTCATCTGAGGTGAAGAAAAGATTGAGTTGCTAATCATTCTCAAAACACTCCAGAAATTTACATGGGCCAATAGGTCTTGCTTTTGAAACTTACGCCAGTGTGATTTTATATGGGTAGAGTTGCAGTTTTTTCCTGACTACCATATGGCAAGTGTTGCAACAGGGCAGACCATACTCCAATATTAATAATACTGTGAAATTTCCACAAACTGATTTGGAGGCTCAGAACCCCTTATGCATGCATTTTATGTGTTGATATGGCCTGTGACCTCGAACTAGCATTCCTCTGAGGTGAAGAATAGATTGAGTTGCTAATCTATCTCAAAACACTCCAGAAATTTACATGGGCCAATAGGTCTTGCTTTTGAAACTTACGCCAGTGTGATTTTATATGGGTAGAGTTGCAGTTTTTTCCTGACTACCATATGGCAAGTGTTGCAACAGGGCAGACCATACTCCAATATTTTTAATACTGTGAAATTTCCACAAACTGATTTGGAGGCTCAGAACCCCTTATGCATGCATTTTATGTGTTGATATGGCCTGTGACCTCAAACTAGCATTCATCTGAGGTGAAGAATAGATTGAGTTGCTAATCATTATCAAAATACTCCAGAAATTTACCTGGGCCAATAGGTCTTGCTTTTGAAACTTACGCCACTGTGATTTTATGTGGGTAGAGTTGCAGTACTTTCCTGACTACCATATGGCAAGAACTAATGAAAGTCCTATCTGCCAAACTAGCTGCCGCAAGATGTATGAGGCTTATCTGTCATAATATTATTTATTACTTTTAGATTTGGACCATTCACTTTATAATGTCCTGTGTCTCTCTTTTTGCGAGTAACTGATCCTGTATCTTGGAAATGTTTGATGCACCTATTGGTTTAAAAAGCTATAAGGATACCAACAGTAATAAAGACATTTTAATTTAAGCGTGAGAATGACAAAAAAATCTATATCATATAATAGTAAAACATAAAACATAAGACATTTATGTTGAAAACAAATGTATATCAGTTTGATGATACCTGGACATTTTTGACAAAATTACGCTCCAAGGGACATGTCTGAATGCCAGATAGCAATGCATAAACTCCTCTATACAGGATTTAAATTATATTCATGTCACACCAGCCTGTACCAAGATAGCATTGAACATGAAGACGAGGTGTTCTGTGTACATATCCATGGTGGGAGCCTTTAGAGTAGAAACGTGCTACTTATACATATGTACTACAATCTCAAAAACTATTCAAAGTTCATTACGTGATCCTTATTTTTCCATATGAATATGTTCTCCCATGTTTTCAATTTAGGTTGGATCGCGTAATGAACTTTGAAATCCCACCAGTAGATAATTTGGCAAAAAGGTTCATAGTTCCACCACCAGAGAGAGAGCAGACAACAACAGATGCCAGTTGGAAGAGATTGAAAATGGAGGCGAATTCCTTTGAAAATAGTCTCTCATTAATATAAACAAGTAAGTGACGAGTAAGAATAAACCAACTACAAATAGTTTTAGAGATTAATTTTGACATCACCGTTACTAAATTACTCCAAACACACATGTACTACAATGTTTATCACAATTACCATAGAAGGGGTGAAAGGGTAGGCTGGTTGTATTAGTTATTAGCAAAACCACATTCAGAGTGCTGTAATTTGCATACTGTTCCACAAACATTACCACTTCTTAACACATTACCACTTCTCTAAAAATTAACACATAAAATGTGCTTCAAATAGACTTCTGATTTCTCTATAGGGATTTATTATCACGTATATGTCATACACAAAAATCCTTTATGGTAATGATGTTATTTTGAGGCATTATGGAAAACTCCATAATCGCCAATAACACTTATAACTGATCTCTCATAACTTGTTTTTATGCAGAAGAACAAAACAAACTTATACTGATAACACTTGTAACTTAATGAGCACAGCTTAAAACTTCTACGATAACTAACAGAAATGAAACGCATTAGATAATGGTTCAATAAAACTGCTGTTCACTTATATCATTCTTGTGAGAGCAAATAAGTGTAGTGCATTTTATACAGGTGATGGGATGCTAAACTGTATGTATGGTTTTGCTGTGTGATGGCTGCAGTATCAGTATAGAGTACTGTACAGTACGCACATGTTTTCTTGAGTGCTGGATTTACGGTGTGGTGCAGGCAAAGGGAAGAAGCGAGAGCTAGTACTCTTTTGTTTCTGCAGTGTGGTCAAATTTGAAAAACACAGTTCAGCGTTATGCCGCTTAAGATAGGCAAAGATAACACAAGTAACGTTGCATCCTCTGAAAATATTCCTTAGTTTTGCACACACCAGCTCCATTGCATTCAGATCACAGTTATGCGGAGGTAGACAATTTGTAATGTGACCCCCTTTGAAGGCCATAACATCCACAGATGTTCATACAAATACAAATTATTTTCAAG
Organism: Mantis religiosa; assembly: GCA_030765055.1. Taxonomy (NCBI): domain Eukaryota; kingdom Metazoa; phylum Arthropoda; class Insecta; order Mantodea; family Mantidae; genus Mantis; species Mantis religiosa. The sequence continues at coordinate 2,456,639 of JAUKNK010000076.1, read as the reverse complement.
TAAATGCTTATGTGCATTACCACCTGACTAGTAACAAGGATACACTGGCAATTCGAATGCACTAAACGAGCCTTTATGAAGAAAGTTTTAACTACAAAGGGATAATGTTATACAATAAACTTCTAAATTCATTTAAACAAGCTGCATCATTAAAACACTAAGAATAAGGTAAAGATATTTTTGCCTGCACACTGTTTTTATACGGTTAATGAAACTTTAGAACCATGACCATGTAAATGAGCACTGGGAGCGCAGTACATTCAAAAACCTGTAATACGAGGCATGTGTTTTCAGTCAGTACCATTTTGCGAATACGCCGCCACAACGTTACGGTCTGCGTTCTGCGCATGCATGCTAGTTACCTGCATCTCTCGTCTACACACTGACGCCATTACTGTCTGATTCTTCATTGTGTACGTTGGTTACTGAGTGTTTAAGATGCCTCCGACAATCGTGAGTCCTGCCGGTTGTGAAGTACAGGCTGTTATACGATTTCTTAGTGATAAAGGCGTAAAACTGACCGATATTCATTGTGAGATCTATGAAATTTATGGAAAAAACATGAGTGACGGAAGGTAAGGAAATGGGTGAGAGCATTTAAAGATGGCCTCACAAATGTGCATGATGAAGAACGGAGTAGGCGTCCTTCGGTCGTTACTGAAGATTTGGTGCAGTAAGTGGATGAAGAGGTGAGCGAAAGCAGACGCTTTACAATTCCATCATTTTGCGACTATTTTCTCAATATTCTCGTAGGGTTTTGTATCGCATTGTGACCGAGAACTTGAAGTACCGGAAATTGTGTATACGTTGGGTTCCGAAAATGTTGACGTATTTGCACAAAACCCAAAGTTTAGGCAGTGCATTGACTTTCCTTGAGCGGTACCAAATTGAAAGTGAAGATTTTTTAGACCAAATTGTTACTGGTGAAGAAACAGGGGAGGCTTACGTCAAACCAGAATCGAAACAACAATCCATGGAATGGCGACATTCATCATCGCCCACAAAATTGAAGTTAAAGTAAACAATTTCTGCCTGGAAAATCATGTGCACAGTTTTTTGGGACAGAAAAGGAGTATTGCTAGTGGAGTTTCTGCCTCGTAATGAGACAATAAATGCAGTGTTTTATTGTGAGATGTTGAATAATCTGCGCCGTACAATCCTGAACAGAAGACGTGGCAAGTTGAGTAAGGGTATAGTTTTGCTGCATGACAATACCCGTCCACATGTGGCTAATCGGACCAAAGATCTCATCAAATCTTTTCAATGGGAAACTTTAGATCATCCTCCATACAGCCCTGCGACTACCATTTGTTCCTGCTCTTGAAGAAACATCTGGGCAGTCAGCGTCTTCAAGATGACAACGAAGTCAAAACAGTACAGTGGTTAACACGTCAGGCAGCAGAATTTTATGAGGAGGGTATTCAAAGACAGGTGCCGCGTTATGACAAGTGCCTCAATATTCACGGAAATTGTGTAGAAAGTAGATTAAGGTACAGGCTTTCATGTAAAAATAAAATTATTGCGATATCTATGCACGTATTTTTCAATTCCAAAACAGTAATGACTTAAAAAACATGCCACATAGTTATATTATGACATTTCTTGTAGTAAAGTAGACTATGCAAATACCACATGAAAACTATAGAAAAGCTGCTTACTGTACATATTGTATGTAATCAATGTGACTTTATGTATATATGGTATTTATACATTTTAATGTGTCTCATAACATGTATATGTTACCAAGGATGAACTAAAATTCTAATTCTAACTTACAATTATTGTAAACTGGTTAGCTAATTAACCTCGAAATTGATCAAAAAAAATATGGCGGACATGATAAAGCTTAGCGTATTAGCCACTAGATGTCAGTGTATAGTGCATTTCAGATTTCAAAGTTGTCATCTATATTTACGGAGTTAAACGAAACTTACTGAATGAGGACTTAGTTCCTGATTGCTCTTGTTATAGTGCGCATACTGTACTTACTGCATAGTTTGAAATCATTGATAGATAAATCTGTATCTGTAAACGTATATAGAAAAAAACAATTTAATGAATATTTTAATATATTATGTACATGTGTAAATTTATAAGGGATAGGAGAAGGTGTTCAATATACCAGCTTTGTGAAAAAATTGATTTCAATATTTTAAGAAATGAGGTTATCAGAGCAAGGGAAAATGTCAATAAATATGGATTAAAATTTTTTAAAGTGTGTTTTATGTTTGCAACATAATGACTGCCACCCACAGTAATTCAGCAAATCTCTTAGGATTACATTTAGACAACAGACTAACGTGGGAAACACACATACTTTACCTCTGTGAAAAGCTTGCTAGAATCTGGTATCTTATAGGGAAGGTAAAGAAATGTGTTAGTAGAGATATGTTAATAACATCTTACTGTGCCTTCTTTCATCCATATATACTGTATGGGGTTAGGCTTTGGGTAACTGTGCTACCTCAAAAAATGCATTTATATGGCAAAAGAAATCTCTCAGACTAATTTTAGGATTAGTACAACAGGATGCATGTAAGCCTAGTTTTATAGACCCTAAAATAATGAATTTACCGTCAGTGTATATATACACCAATATCATACATGTTAAAGAGAATCAAAACTTATTTATAAATCATTCCTCAGTACACAGTTATGACACTCGATGCAAACATAATTTAGATACACCTCACAACCGATTGACTAAGACCATAAGTAGCCACTGTTATCAACAGTTAAAATTATTCAATAAGCCTCCTCTGGAAATAAAAGAACTGCCACAAAGCAGATTTGTTATAGTATTAAAAATCTGGTTTAAACACAAAGCATTTTTTACTGTACAAGAATACTGTGACTTTGTGAATTCGTGATATAACAAAACGGGTTTACAAAACACAAAAACTACACTTTATTTTCCGTAGCAAATACATTCTTCCATTACAATTTTTTAGCTAACCAAAAACTGTTTATTTTTAAACAAAACACTCAACTGTCTCTCTTTTCCGTAACGATCGGCCCCGAAGTTTCACGAATCTCCACCGGCCATCATTTATTTTATCGGCTTCGCGAGTCGGTCGCCAGGGTGACAACACTTAGAATACAACATACATGCTAGTGAATTTATATAAAACTATTGTAAATTATAGTATTAGGTACCGATTTGTTTAATTTTATTATTACTATAGTAAAGTTAACTTACGATAATTACCAGTTGAAGCCATGCAAATAATCTGATTTCACCCAGAATCTTATGTGCATTAATTTGTAAACCTTCTGCACTTGTAAATACATTGTGAATACTTTTTATAACTCACGAAACCTGTTGCTTCTTGTAAGCTTAATGGTTAATAAAGGATTATGATTATGATTATTATTAACTATTTACAGTTTATTTGTAGTAATTTCAAACATTTTTCACTTTGCTGATAAATCTATGTGTCAAAATCTTTAGTAAATTTATGTAGAGTAGTCAAAACTTGAGTGGAAAGAATTAAACAATGTTGCAAACAAAAATAATAAATTGTAAAATTATGGGTTTTCTAATCAAATAATTACACCCATTTTGAAATATAAATTTTTCTGTTTTAAAGACAAAGTCCCCTTGACAAGAAGCTACAAACATAAAATCAGAGTTCATCATTTTTCAGAGTTTTATTTAAATATTGTTTGATTTCATCTTCTTAGGGGAATAGAATTGTTATTTATAAGATTGCTGGATAATGTTGTGGAATATTGATTAAACATATACATATAAAATTACTGAAACACAGAGTTGACAAAAGTTAAACAAAAGAACATCTTGTTATTGTCTTTGCTTTCATCTATCACACACTCCCTCTCCAATGATGTCAAGTAATAGAAGGGAAAATTCACTTCATCTTACCCCTTCATTTTCTTGTCACAAGTCCTGATGTGACTATTGAGAAACATCTTTGCTGTCGTTGGTGAGCGCAATGATTTTGAGTTTTGAGGTTTGGTACTTATCCTAAGGATAAATGCAACTATTTATTCACTAATGATTAGTTTTAGTTTTTCACCAGCTCTTATCCACATCACATTTTTGGTCCAACAGCATTATTGCTTACTTTTTCTCTTCCTCAGTGATGTGGATTTTTACTTTTGCCATGAATGCTATTTAACAGTGTTGTATATCAGCCTTTTGTACACGTCACATGTTAAACACTACACATTTCATTTCTACACATGTTTTCACTTCAACTGATTCTATACAATGACTTTGAATGCAGGGAACGTTTTGGGATTATTTCCGTATACAGGTGTTCTTTGTCATGTCTTTATTACATTTGATTCTGTATGCTTATTAGTGGGCGTACCCCTCCCCTTTTATTTTCAACATGTTGATGTGGGCAAAAGAATTGAGCTAATAACAAAACAAAAGAGTACCTAAAACTGGATTTTATCGGGGATTGTACCCAATTGCTATCTACTATTAGTCTACACTATGACAGAGACCAAGCGCCTCTGTGTTGTGAGTATAACATGTCTGTCTTACATTCAAAAGGTTCCTAATCTCGACTGGGATGAGCATTTTGGATAAGGATATTTCCAGCATTTTCTTTTATCCTAAAGATGAATGTTGGGTAACTTTAAGTTCTAAGGACTGGGCTCATTTGAGTATCATTTCACCCATTTTATTCAATGATCAATATGACCTAATCAGTTAAAGGATGTTAAACCTCAAGAACACATAATATATAAATATGACAGAGACTAAATCAAGTAATCTTTTAAGTGGTCTAGAAAATTGTGACAGTAATAAAATATATTGCTTTCTTCTCAGTTGCTCATCATGGGGATATCTCTCTTTTCAAGTGGTTTGAGCTAGAGAGTGAATTGTGAATCTTAACACTATAAAATATTTTGAAAGACTCTGTGCACTTTAAAATAAGCACACTAGACAAAAACCCTCTGTAACGTGCATGTAGAGATGAAATGTTAGGCCCTTACAGCCTTTGCACATGGTGCAGTGATCAAGCCACGTGCTCAATTGCATGCACACTGCCTCTAGTTGAGCATAAGATGGTAGCAATCAGTGGGGTATTGTTGTTGCATGCACATGTTGTTCAGAAACATGGGTAAATATATGAGGATATCACAGGGTGGCAAAAAGGATGAATCATTTTAGTTAATTGATGGAAATTAATCATTTCTCCACGCTATCCATACATAGGCTAAGGTTTTTGATAGAGTGAACATGAAAAATTCAATGCCATGGCCGGGATTTGAACCACGGATCTCCTGGTTTCCGTCCAGCCGCTCTTAATCTTTGAGCTACCATGGCCAACATGCCCTCCTGACATTAAATTATCCAGTTGACTCATATATTTCCCCGGTAGGCCACTAGGGGCTCTTGCATCCGAGATACACCATTTGTCGCGACTTACTATCCTAACTACTGAAGTCTGAGGCTTCATCATTTAACTCTTATTATTTTATTTAATTGATGGAAATTAATCATTTCTCCCCACTAGCCATATATAGGCTAAGGTTTTTGATAGATAGAGTGAACATGAAAAATTCAATGCCATGGCTGGGATTTGAACCATGGATCTCCTGGTTTCCATCCAGTACCTCTTAACCTTAAAACCTTAGCCTATATACAGCTAGTGTGGAGAAATGATAAATTTTCATCAATTAACTAAAATAATAAGAGTTAAATGATGAAGCCTGGGACTTAAGTACTTACGATAGTAAGTCGCCACAAATGGTGTATCTCGTATGCTAGAGCCCCAAGTAGTCTACCAGGGAAAGATATGAGTCAACTGGAGAATTTAATATCAGGAGGGCACATTGGCCATGATAGCTCAAAGTTAGGAGCGACTGGACGGAAACCAGGGGATCGGTGGTTCAAATGCCTGCTATGGCATTGAATTTTTCATGTTGAATCTATCTATCAAAAAGCTTAGCCTATAATACGGCTAGTATGAAGAAATGTATAATTTCCATCAATTAACTAAAATGCTTTAAACTATTTACCTTATGAAAAGCTCTGAAAAATTTAGAGTTAAAATAACATTTTTATCTGTTCTATGAGTTCTTCATGATCTTAATACATTTTAAAACTCTAAAGCTATATTTTTCAACTTATTTGTATTATAAATAACACATTCTTTATTTGGAAGTATTTATATATTTAAAATTTTGTCTAATGTGCAAAAACTACCTTTTAATCCACAATTTTTTTATAATTTTTTATAAATCTTATATTTTTGTGGTTTGGTTTCATATAATTGTATTCTTTGTGATTGAATGGGAAATGTTTACTTATTCTGGCTTGAAGGTTGTCTTTCTGATTTTTTGTTTTAGCTTGAATTTACTTTCAAGAACCTCAAATATGTTAAATTAATGTTATTTTTTTTGAAAGCTTCTATTAAGCAAATCCTTTGCTTTGCTTCTCAAATTATTTTAATTGTAATAATAATTAAATTATTAATTTAATTATTTAATTCAAATTATTTTAATATTTTATTTATAATTTCAACTGAAATAACATATTTCAGTCAAATAAAGACTATTTGAGTATTTGAAACTCCATCTCATCCCCATATTGTTAGACCATAGATTAGGGGATAAACATATACCTATATATACCTATACATATATATTGTGACTGTGGGTTTGTAGAATTAAAAGGTTCATTTTGCAGAAATTCAAAATATTCTTTATTTCCATAGAAATACACTCTGATCTATCCTTACAGTACAAGAATTATGTCATATACACAGTTACAATCTACCAAGGTCGTTGACTACAACAAAGAGTTCACACACCAGTTTCAATTACAACTCCACTCTGTTTATGACTGCTTACAACAGTCCAAGGGAATGTCACGATCTCTTAAATATACATACATTGATAATTCTAGACTGTTCTCAAACAAACAAGAAACAGAATGTCCTCTATCAATCAAGATGTGACTAGAATGTTTCATTTATCTCTTTATTTGATTCCACAGACCGTTTTATCTCTGCGCTATGTTTACATGCATCTTACATTTTATCTATTAAATAATATTGTACCCATATATCTTAACTGTCAATTTTGACAATTTTAATTTGGAAAGGTAAATTAGAATTAACACTGTGAAGTAATGTAATAACTAGATTGACAGTTTCTTGATAATACCTTCAAGTGGAGGTGAAACACTTTGACGGAAAATTTTTGGTATATGAAGTACAGTGTGTCTTAGTCGTGTCATAGCATAATTTTAATTGTTTAATAATTTTGTTTATATGTGGATGAAAATAAGGATATGCTGTATAGAGCATATATTAGCCGCACACAGGTTTTCGAGTGGTTTGGGCGCTTATACGTGGTGAGATGTGTGTTGAAGACCAAGGTCGTTCTGGATGCCCTTCAACATTGCAAAATGGGGAGAGCATTGAAAACGTCCACCAAAAGATCAACGAGGACCGTTGCCAAATGATCGACCAAATTTATGCAGCAACATTAATCAGTTGGTGCTCGTGCCAGCGGATTTTTAGGGAGGATTTGCACATGAGACGTGTTGATGCTAAATTTGTTCTGCACCTTCTCACACAGGAGCACAAAATCATCCGCATGAATGTGTGCCTGGACTTGACAGAGATTGCACATGATCCAAACTTCTTGAAAAAAGTCATTACAGGACATGGGAGTTGGTGTTACGGGTATGACCCAGAAACCAAACAAGCGTCATGCCAGTGGAGGACTCCCAAATCTCCCAGACCAATAAAAGCAAGGCAAGTGTGGTCAAATGTTAAGACTATGGTCATTGTCTTTTTTGATGTTCATGGAATTGTACATCGGGAATTCGTACCCCCTTGCCAGACTGTTAACCAGCACTTTTACTTGGATGTTTTAAGGCATCTGCGAGAGGATGTGAGGAGGAAACGTCCAGAACTTTGGCGATCACGTGACTGGTTTCTGCATCACGACAACACTCCAGGACACACGGCCTTATGAGTGACCCACTATTTGGCATCTCAGAGGTGGTCTGTCCTTCCCCACACTCCGTATTTCCCGGACCTAGCCCCATGTTACTGTTTACTATTTCCATGAATGAAAAAAAATGGTAAAAGGGGAGCATTATGACGATGTGGAGGCGGTAGAAACAGCTTCGCAAAAGGTAATGGACTATATCAAACTTGAAGAGTTCCAAACATGCTTCCAACAATGGGAAAAGAGACGTGACAAGTGCATCACATGTAATGGAGAGTATTTTGAAGGTGACTGAAGTAATTTTGTAAAAAGGTTCATCAATAAAGTTTTTATGAAAACAATCCGATTTCTTTTGGGTCCCCCCTCGTACATATACCACTTTGACAGTCTATGTATAGTGACTTTCCTGGCCAAAATGAATATTCAAGTGCAATCTAATCTAATCTTTAAAGAACTTATAGTTATCATTTTAAAACATATAGGCTGGAGCTGAATATATGGCAAGTCTTTTTAATATGTTAACCTCAGATTAATTTTTTTTATGTATTATTTTCAAAACATTGGATATTTATCTAGTTTATAATTTTTCCTCCACAGTTCAACTTGTATTTGGATAATCTGTTTTGTTGAGATTAAATACCATATATTTTGTTATTTCTGCATTTATAAATAAGTTGCATTTTGTGCTCATGGACATAACTCTATATGTAATACTAACACAAAGGTTTGCAATGTTCTTAAAGCATTTCAAGTCTAAATGAGTAATGTGATATGTTTTGTAGGTTCATTAAGTACATGCAGCTCCTGCAATGCCGAATATCACTTGGCTTGTGGAGGATATGAGAGCCAATGTCCACAATGCACTGTTGAGCAAGAAGGAGAACATCCGGAAAATAGCTCAGCAAGTACCTTTCTACAATCAAGAAACTGTTCTCTACAGCCCTATGTTACAGAAAATAATCCAGATATCAAAGGTAAATTAATGTAGTTTTTAATTAATGGCATGTTGGTGTTTTGTTATAAATGTTGATAATTTAAATGGGTTTTACTTCATGGCTGTTCTATGTATGATTCATATCTGTGCAAAGCTTTGAATCTTTGGGTGGAGTGGCCAAACATACATGAATGAAAATGTGCACTTTTATCATAGGATAAACCAAATTAAATGGGTAATCTGAATGATTATTACAATTGAGGTCTCAGGTTTTCAAGAACCCATGTTTTCATGGCTATAGGGATGCATAGGTAATTTTTTTAGTAATTTAGTAATTTATTTCCTTTTACATCAACAAATGGAAATACAAAATCAAGATTACAGTTATAAAATCCATACTGAAATATGCCATATATTCCTAAATTCTGAAAATCCTATAATGTCATGTTGCCCACCATTGAATAGTAATTCGGTCCCCATACACCTAACCCTAGGTTTTAGTGTATTGGAGGCCCTCTACTCCTTTTTACACTTTCTGCCATTTCACCTATCCCACTCTAGATTAACTTTTCCTAAATAATTCCCTATATTTCTCCTGTTCTTTTCTCCTATTACTGAGAACATTTTTCTAATTACTAGTTCACCACCCAAATTGTCCCATTTCCGTAGCCAAGACTGCTCTCTCCATATCTTTGTTTGATTACAATATAATATACCGTGGAAATCTGCATTCTGTTCTCCACACAATGGACATTTACCTAGCTCCTTCTCTTGACCTATACCTTTCAAGTTTCTCACTCCTGTTCTCGCCGAAGCAAAACCTTCTCGCCCTAACTTACTACATATATCCGTCCCTCCCCCAGGTTGTTTTTATTTCTCTATATAATTTCAGTGAGCTTTTGTCATTTGTATTGGCGAAAATATCTTGTCTGTCAATATCTTCTAATCTTAGCTTAACTTCCTTCCAAAACCCTCTTTACCCATACTCTGCATTTATCCAAGAATGACCCATACCTGTCTGCTTCAACACGTCATTCATTTTATGTGCCCAAGACCACCTCCCCCCCAGTTACTTCTCTTTTGAATATGAAAACATTCTTTGATTATATTGCCATCTTCCAAGTTAGTGATTCTGTATAAATATTTCATTGTCCTTGACAAGATTTTAATTTTATTAGAATGCCTGCCTAGTTATAATTGTGCTGCCCCATTAGGTTATGCTATTGGTAATACCAATATGTATTTACAAAAGAATCTATGCAATCTATCAGTCTCTCTCCAAGCCTCATCTACTCCGCAAAACTCTGATCGATGTAACATTCTATTTTCTACTACTGCTCTCACCAAGGCAGCCCAGGTTCGTTCCCAGGTGACTGCAAAGTGAGATTTGTGGTGGACAACACGGCGCTGAGGCAGGTTTTCTCCAGGACCTCCGGTTTCCCCCGCCATCTCATTCCACCGGTGCTCCATCTTCATCTCATGTATCATCAGTGTCACTGCCTGCGGTGCCGTACGTAATAAAACTGGGAGTTAAACACTACACACTACATTTCACCTGGTGCGCAGATACGCTAACTGCTGTTATCATATTATGTTGTTATTGTAGTTCGTCTGAATGAATGTGAACACTATATATAATGGATAAATAAAAACAATATCTTGCTTTTTGATGTTTCTCTGTGAAGATATATAACTTAATGTAATTTACCAAAGGAATTCCAAATTAATAACCGTATTAGTTTCAAAACATTTTATTAAAGACATAAATTTTTTTGTCCTTTCAACAGTCCATGTAATATCAAACATTGAATGAATAAATGAATGAATGAATGAATGAAATGGGTGATATGGCACTCAGATGAGTCCAGGGCTTCTAGAGCTCAGAGTTATCTGACATTCATCTTTGTAGGATAAGGCAAAGCATTGGAAAAAACGTTATCCAGGTAACTCATCCATAGCAAGATTTGAACTCGCAACCTCTTGAGTTTGAGGTAAACACGTTACCTCACACCATGGATGCAGGCAAGAAACAGATGTAATTAACTGAATATGAGCTGCTTCTATACGTTTATCAAAACAATGAAACCAGTAATTGTTAAACATTAACTTCTGTGAACAGCCTATGGAAATTAAGTAGCAAGAAGTAGCAGAACACAAATAAGTACACAAATATGTAAAGCTGAACCAATGTGGAGAATTAAATATCAGCGCTTCTTTAAATGAGAGGTTCAACGTGACTGCCATTGAGAGGAAGACATCTCCTTACCATTTTCGCTATATGCTCATATGCGGCTTCCAGCCTTGCAGGTATAACTGTGGTCATCTCATACATGACTAGCTGCTGCAGTTACTCTAAAGTCTCAGGTCGCCTCGACCAAACCTGACATTTGAGATAACCACAGAGGAAAAAATCCCTCTGGGTAAGACCTGGAAATCTTGGAGGCCGTACAGAATTGCTAATGAATCTTTTGGGGAGAAAACACAATAATTCAGATTATTCATGCTGAGCACATTCCGTAAAATATGATCTGGAAATTTGCCATCTTACCTCCCACAAAAATGTCTTTCAAGGAAAGCAATTGTACCACTGGTGGTATGTGCAGGAGCACCATCGTGCTGGCACAAGCCATTTGATTTTTCATTTTCATCCAGTTGGTCAATAAACTCAGATAATATTTCCTCCATATATCGCCGAGCATTTAGTCTTCCTTCAAAGAAAATTGCATCAATTATTCACTGTTGCAACAGGGCAGACCATACTCCAATATTTTTAATACTGTGAAATTTCCACAAACTGATTTGGAGGCTCAGAACCACTTATGCATGCATTTTATGTGTTGTTATGGCCTGTGACCTCGATCTAGAATTCATCTGAGGTGAAGAATAGATTGAGTTCCTAATCATTCTCAAAACACTCCAGAAATTTACATGGGCCAATAGGTCTTGCTTTTGAAACTTACGCCAGTGTGATTTTATATGGGTAGAGTTGCAGTTTTTTCCTGACTACCATATGGCAAGTGTTGCAACAGGGCAGACCATACTCCAATATTTTTAATACTGTTAAATTTCCACAAACTGATTTGGAGGCTCAGAACCCCTTACGCATGCATTTTATGTGTTGATATGGCCTGTGACCTCAAACTAGCATTCATCTGAGGTGAAGAATAGATTGAGTTGCTAATCATTATCAAAATACTCCAGAAATTTACCTGGGCCAATAGGTCTTGCTTATGAAACTTACGCCACTGTGATTTTATATGGGTAGAGTTGCAGTACTTTCCTGACTACCATATGGCAAGAACTAATGAAAGTCCTATCTGCCTAACTAACTGCCACAAGATGTATGAGGCTTATCTGTCATAATATTATTTATTACTTTTAGATTTGGACCATTCACTTTATAATGTCCTGTGTCTCTCTTTTTGCGAGTAACTGATCCTGTATCTTGGAAATGTTTGATGCACCTATTGGTTTAGAAAGCTATAAGGATACCAACAGTAATAAAGACATTTTAATTTAAGCTTGAGAATGACAAAAAAATCTATATCATATAATAGTAAAACATAAATCATAAGACATTTATGTTGAAAACAAATGTATATCAGTTTGATGATACCTGGACATTTTTGACAAAATTACGCTCCAAGGGACATGTCTGAATGCCAGATAGCAATGCATACACTCCTCTATACATGATTTAAATTACATTCATGTCACACCAGCCTGTACCAAAATAGCTTTGAACATGAAGACGAGGTGCTCTGTGTACATATCCATGGTGGTACCCTTTAGAGTAGAAACGTGCTACTTATACATATGTACTACAATCTCAAAAACTATTTGTAGTTGGTTTATTGATACTCGTCACTTACTTGTTTATATTAAAGAGAGACTAGCTTCAAAGGCTTTTGCCTCCATTTTCAATCTCTTTCCAATTGGCATCTGTTGTTGTCTGCTCCCTCTCTGGTGGTGGAACTATGAACTTTTTTGTCAAATTATCTACTTGTGGGGATTAAAACTTCATTACGTGATCCTTATTTTTCCATATGAATATGTTCTCCCATGTTGTGAATTTAGTTTGGATCGCATAATGAACTTTGAAATCCCACCAGTAGATAATTTGGCAAAAAGGTTCATAGTTCCACCACCAGAGAGAGAGCAGACAACAACAGATGCCAGTTGGAAGAGATTGAAAATGGAGGCGAATTCCTTTGAAAATAGTCTCTCATTAATATAAACAAGTAAGTGACGAGTAACAATAAACCAACTACAAATAGTTTTTGAGATTAATTTTGACATCACCGTTACTAAATTACTCAAAACACACATGTACTACAATGTTTATCACAATTACCATAGAAGGGGTGAAAGGGTAGGCTGGTTGTATTAGTTATTAGCAAAACCACATTCAGAGTGCTGTAATTTGCATACTGTTCCACAAACATTACCACTTCTCTAAAAATTAACACATAAAATGTGCTTCAAATGGACTTCTGATTTCTCTATAGGGATTTATTATCACGTATGTGTCATACACAAAAATCCTTTATGGTAATGATGTTATTTTGAGGCATTATGGGAAACTCCATAATCGCCAATAACACTTATAACTGATCTCTCATAACTTGTTTTTATGCAGAAGAACAAAACAAACTTATACTGATAACACTTGTAACTTAATGAGCACAGCTTAAAACTTCTACGATAACTAACAGAAATGAAACGCATTAGTTAATGGTTCAATAAAACTGCTGTTCACTTACATCATGCTTGTGAGTGCAAATAAGTGTAGTGCATTTTATACAGGTGATGGGATGCTAAACTGTATGTATGGTTTTGCTGTGTGATGGCTACAGTATCAGTACAGAGTACTGTACAGTACGCACATGTTTTCTTGAGTGCTGGATTTACGGTGTGGTGCAGGCAAAGGGGAAGAAGCGAGAGCTAATACTCTTTTGTTTCTGCAGTGTGGTGAACCTTGAAATAGACAGTTCAGCGAAATAGCGCTTAAGATAGGCAAAGATAACACAAGTAACGTTGCATCCTCTGAAAATATTCCTTAGTTTTGCACACACCAGCTCAATTGCATTCAGATCACAGTTATGCGGAGGTAGACAATTTGTAATGTGACCCCCTTTGAAGGCCATAACATCCACAGATGTTCATACAAATACAAATTATTTTCAATTAAATGCTTATGTGCATTACCACCTGACTAGCAACAAGGATACACTGGCAATTCAAATGCACTAAACGAGCCTTTATGAAGAAAGCTTTAACTACAAAGGGATAATGTTATACAATAAACTTCTAAATTCATTTAAACAAGCTGCATCATTAAAACACTAAGAATAAGGTAAAGACATTTTGCCTGCACACTGTTTTTATACGGTTAATGAAACTTTAGAACCATAACCATGTAAATGAGCACTGGGAGCATAGTACATTCAAAAATATGTAATACGAGGCATGTTTTTTAAGTCAGTACCGTTTTGCGAATACGCCGCCACAGCCCTACGGTCGGCGTTCTGCGCTTGCATGCTAGTTACCTGCATCTCTCGTCTACACACTGACGCCATTACTGTCTGATTCTTCATTGTGTACGTTGGTTACTGAGTGTTTAAGATGCCTCCGACAATCGTGAGTCCTGCCGGTTGTGAAGTACGGGCTGTTATACGATTTTTTAGTGATAAAGGCGTAAAACCGACCGATATTCATTGTGAGATTTATGAAATTTATGGAAAAAACATGAGTGACGGAATGGTAAGGAAATGGGTGAGAGCATTTAAAGATGGCCTCACAAATGTGCATGATGAGGAACGGAGTAGGCGTCCTTCGGTCGTTACTGAAGATTTGGTGCAGTAAGTGGATGAAAAGGTGGGCGAAAGCAGACGCTTTACAATTCCATCATTTTGCGACTATTTTTCTCAATATTCTCGTAGGCTTTTGTATCGCATTGTGACCGAGAACTTGAAGTACCGGAAATTGTGTATACGTTGGGTTCCGAAAATGGTGACGGATTTGCACAAAACCCAAAGTTTAGGCAGTGCATTGACTTTCCTTGAGCGGTACCAAAATGAAGGTGAAGATTTTTTAGACCAAATTGTTACTGGTGACGAAACAGGGGAGGCCTACGTCACACCAGAATCGAAACAACAATCCATGGAATGGCGACATTCATCATCGCCCACAAAATTGAAGTTTAAGCAAACAATTTCTGCCAGGAAAATCATGTGCACAGTTTTTTGGGACAGAAAAGGAGTATTGCTAGTGGAGTTTCTGCCTCGTAATGAGACAATAAATGCAGTGTTTTATTGTGAGATGTTGAATAATCTGCGCCGTGCAATCCTGAACAGAAGACGTGGGAAGTTGAGTAAGGGTATCGTTTTGCCGCATGACAATGCCCGTCCACATGTGGCTAATCGGACCAAAGATCTCATCAAATCTTTTCAATGGGAAACTTTAGATCATCCTCCATACAGCCCTGATCTGGCGCCCTGCGACTACCATTTGTTCCTGCTCTTGAAGAAACATCTGGGCAGTCAGCGCCTTCAAGATGACAATGAAGTCAAAACAGTACAGTGGTTAACACGTCAGGCAGCAGAATTTTATGAGGAGGGTATTCCAAGACAGGTGCCGCGTTATGACAAGTGCCTCAATATTCACGGAAATTGTGTAGAAAGTAGATTAAGGTACAGGCTTTCATGTAAAAATAAAATTATTGCGATATCTATGTACGTATTTTTTAATTCCAAAACAGTACTGACTTAAAAAACATGCCTCATAGTTATATTATGACATTGCTTGTAGTAAAGTAGACTATGCAAATACCACATGAAAGCTATAGAAAAGCTGCTTACTGTACATATTGTACGTAATCAATTTGACTTTATGTATATATGGTATTTATACATTTTAATGTGTCTCATAACATGTATATGTTACCAAGGATGAACTAAAATTCTAATTCTAACTTACAATTATTGTAAACTGGTTAGCTAATTAACCTCGAAATTGATCAAAAAAAATATGGCGGACATGATAAAGCTTAGCGTATTAGCCACTAGATGTCCGTGCATAGTGCATTTCAGATTTCAAAGTTGTCATCTATGTTTACGGAGTTAAACGAAACTTACTGAATGAGGACTTAGTACCTGATTGCTCTTGTTATTGTGCGCATACTGTACTTACTGCATAGTTTGAAATCATTGATAGATAAATCTGTATCTGTAAACGTATATAGAAAAAAATAATTTAATGAATATTTTAATATATTATATACATGTGTAAATTTATAAGGGATAGAAGAAGGTGTACAATATAGCAGCTTTGTGAAAAAACTGATTTCAATATTTTAAGAAATGAGTTCATCAGAGCAAGGGAAAATGTCAATAAATATGGATTAAAATTTTTTAAAGTGTGTTTTATGTTTGCAACATAATGACACCCACCCACAGTAATTCAGCAAATCTCTTAGGATTACATTTAGACAACAGACTAACGTGGGAAACACACATACTTTACCTCTGTGAAAAGCTTGCTAGAATCTGGTATCTTATAGGGAAACTACAGAAATGTGTTAGTAGAGATATGTTAATAACATCTTACTATGCCTTCTTTCATCCATATATACTGTATGGGGTTAGGCTTTGGGGTAACTGTGCTACCTCAAAAAATGCATTTATATGGCAAAAGAAATCTCTCAGACTAATTTTAGGATTAGTACAACAGGATACATGTAAGCCTAGTTTTATAGACCCTAAGATAATGAATTTACCGTCAGTGTATATATACACCAATATCATACACGTTAAAGAGAATCAAAACTTATTTATAAATCATTCCTCAGTACACAGTTATGACACTCGATGCAAACATAATTTAGATACACCTCACAACCGATTGACTAAGACCATAAGTAGCCACTGTTATCAACAGTTAAAATTATTCAATAAGCCTCCTCTGGAAATAAAAGAACTGCCACAAAGCAGATTTGATATAGTATTAAAAATATGGTTTAAACAGAAAACATTTTTTACTGTACAAGAATACTGTGACTTTGTGAATTCGTGATATAACAAAACGGGTTTACAAAACACAAACACTACACTTTATTTTCTGTAGCAAATACATTCTTCCATTATAATTTTTTAGCTAACCAAAAACTCTTTATTTTTAAACAAAACACTCAACTGTCTCTCTCTTCCGTAACGATCGGCCCCGAAGTTTCACGAATCTCCACTGGCCATCATTTATTTTATCGGCTTTGCGAGTCGGCCGCCAGGGTGACAATACTTAGAATATAACATACATGCTAGTGAATTTATATAAAACTATTGTAAATTATAGTATTAGGTACCGATTTGTTTAATTTTATTATTACTATAGTAAAGTTAACTTACGATAATTACCAGTTGAAGCCATGCAAATAATCTGATTTCACCCAGAATCTTATGTGCATTAATTTGTAAACCTTCTGCACTTGTAAATACATTGTGAATACTTTTTATAACTCACGAAACCTGTTGCTTCTTGTAAGCTTAATGGTTAATAAAGGATTATGATTATGATTATTATTAACTATTTACAGTTTATTTGTAGTAATTTCAAACATTTTTCACTTTGCTGATAAATCTATGTGTCAAAATCTTTAGTAAATTTATGTAGAGTAGTCAAAACTTGAGTGGAAAGAATTAAACAATGTTGCAAACAAAAATAATAAATTGTAAAATTATGGGTTTTCTAATCAAATAATTACACCCATTTTGAAATATAAATTTTTCTGTTTTAAAGACAAAGTCCCCTTGACAAGAAGCTACAAACATAAAATCAGAGTTCATCATTTTTCAGAGTTTTATTTAAATATTGTTTGATTTCATCTTCTTAGCTGAATAGAATTGTTATTTATAAGATTGCTGGATAATGTTGTGGCGTATTGATTAAACATATACATATAAAATTACTGAAACATATACTTGACAAAAGTTAAACAAAAGAACATCTTGTTATTGTCTTTGCTTTCATCTATCACACACTCCCTCTCCAATGATGTCAAGTAATAGAAGGGAAAATTCACTTCATCTTACCCATTCATTTTCTTGTCACAAGTCCTGATGTGATTATTGAGAAACATCTTTGCTGTCGTTGGTGAGCGAAATGATTTTGAGTTTTGAGGTTTGGTACTTATCCTAAGGATAAATGCCACTATTTATTCACTAATGATTAGTTTTAGTTTTTCACCAGCTCTTATCCACATCACATTTTTGTCCAACAGCATTATTGCTTACTCTTTCTCTTCCTCAGTGATGTGGATTTTTACTTTTGCCATGAATGCTATTTAACAGTGTTGTATATCAGCCTTTTGTACACGTCACATGTTAAACACTACACATTTCATTTCTACACATGTTTTCACTTCAACTGATTCTATACAATGACTTTGAATGCAGGGAACGTTTTGGGATTATTTCCGTATACAGGTGTTCTTTGTCATGTCTTTATTACATTTGATTCTGTATGCTTAATAGTGGGCGTACCCCTCCCCTTTTATTTTCAACATGTTGATGTGGGCAAAAGAATTGAGCTAATAACAAAACAAAAGAGTACCTAAAACTGGATTTTATCAGGGATTGTACCCAATTGTTATCTACTATTAGTCTGCACTATGACAGAGACCAAGCGCCTCTGTGGTGTGAGTATAACATGTCTGTCTTATATTCAAAAGGTTCCTAATCTCGACCGGGATGAGCATTTTGGATAAGGATTTTTCCAGCATTTTCTTTTATCCTAAAGATGAATGTTGGGTAACTTTAAGTTCGAAGGACTGGGCTCATTTGAGTATCATTTCACCCATTTTATTCAATGATCAATATGACCTAATCAGTTATAGCATGTTAAACCTCAAGAACACATAATATATAAATATGACAGAGACTAAATCAAGTAATCTTTTAAGTGGTCTAGAAAATTGTGATGGTAATAAAATATATTGCTTTCTTCTCAGTTACTCATCATGGGGATATCTCTCTTTTCACGTGGTTTGAGCTAGAGAGTGAATTGTGAATCTTAACACTATAAAATATTTTGAAAGAGTCTGTGCACTTTAAAATAAGCACACTAGACAGAAACCCTCTGTAACGTGCATGTAGAGATGAAATGTTAGGCCCTTACAGCCTTTACACATGGTGCAGTGATCAAGCCACGTGCTCAATTGCATGCACACTGCCTCTAGTTGAGCATAAGATGGTAGCAATCAGTGGGGTATTGTTGTTGCATGCACATGTTGTTCAGAAACATGGGTAAATATATGAGGATATCACAGGGTGGCAAAAAGGATGAATCATTTTAGTTAATTGATGGAAATTAATCATTTCTCCACACTAGCCATACATAGGCTAAGGTTTTTGATAGAGTGAACATGAAAAATTCAATGCCATGGCCGGGATTTGAACCACGGATCTCCTGGTTTCCGTCCAGCCGCTCTTAATCTTTGAGCTACCATGGCCAACATGCCCTCCTGACATTAAATTATCCAGTTGACTCATATATTTCCCCGGTAGGCTACTAGGGGCTCTTGCATCCGAGATACACCATTTGTCGTGACTTACTTTCCTAACTACTGAAGTCTGAGGCTTCATCATTTAACTCTTATTATTTTATTTAATTGATGGAAATTAATCATTTCTCCGCACTAGTTATATATAGGCTAAGGTTTTTGATAGATAGAGTCAACATGAAAAATTCAATGCCATGGCTGGGATTTGAACCATGGATCTCCTGATTTCCATCCAGTACTTCTTAACCTTAAAACCTTAGCCTATATACAGCTAGTGTGGAGAAATGATAAATTTTCATCAATTAACTAAAATAATAAGAGTTAAATGATGAAGCCTGGGACTTAAGTACTTACGATAGTAAGTCGCCACAAATGGTGTATCTCGTATGCTAGAGCCCCAAGTAGTCTACCAGGGAAAGATATGAGTCAACTGGAGAATTTAATATCAGGAGGGCACATTGGCCATGATAGCTCAAAGTTAGGAGCGACTGGACGGAAACCAGGGGATCGGTGGTTCAAATCCCTGCTATGGCATTGAATTTTTCATGTTGAATATATCTATCAAAAAGCTTAGCCTATAATACGGCTAGTATGAAGAAATGTATAATTTCCATCAATTATCTAAAATGCTTTAAACTATTTACCTTATGAAAAGCTCTGAAAAATTTAGAGTTAAAATAACATTTTTATCTGTTCTATGAGTTATTCATGAACTTAATAAATTTTAAAACTCTAAAGCTATATTTTTCAACTTATTTGTATTATAAATAACACATTCCTTATTTGGAAGTATCTATATATTTAAAATTTTGTCTAATGTGCAAAAACTACCTTTTAATCCACAATTTTTTTATAATTTTTTATAAATCTTATATTTTTGTGGTTTGGTTTCATATAATTGTATTCTTTGTGATTGAATGGGAAATGTTTACTTATTCTGGCTTTAGGGTTGTCTTTCTGATTATTTGTTTTAGTTTGAATTTACTTTCAAGAACCTCAAATATGTTAAATTAATGTTATTTTTTTTGAAAGCTTCTATTAAGCAAATCCTTTGCTTTGCTTCTCAAATTATTTTAATTGTAATAATAATTAAATTATTAATTTAATTATTTAATTCAAATTATTTTAATATTTTATTTATTATTTCAACTGAAATAACATATTTCAGTCAAATAAAGACTATTTGTGCATTTGAAACTGCATCGCATCCCCATATTGTTAGACCATAGATTAGGGGATAAACATATACCTATATATACCTATACATATATATTGTGACTGTGGGTTTGTAGAATTTAAAGGTTCAATTTGCAGAAATTCAAAATATTCTTTATTTCCATAGAAATACACTCTGATCTATCCTTACAGTACAAGAATTATGTCATATACACAGTTACAATCTACCAAGGTCGTTGACTACAACAAAGAGTTCACACACCAGTTTCAATTACAACTCCACTCTGTTTATGACTGCTTACAACAGTCCAAGGGAATGTCACGATCTCTTAAATATACATACATTGATAATTCTAGACTGCTCTCAAACAAACAAGAAACAGAATGTCCTCTATCAATCAAGATGTGTCTAGAATGTTTCATTTATCTCTTTATTTGTTTCCACAGACCGTTTTATCTCTGCGCTATGTTTACATGCATCTTACATTTTATCTATTAAATAATATTGCACCCATATATCTTAACTGTCAATTTTGATAATTTTAATTTGGAAAGGTAAATTAGACTTAACACTGTGAAGTAATGTAATGACTAGATTGACAGTTTCTTGATAATACCTTCAAGTGGAGGTGAAACACTTTGACGGAAAATTTTTGGTATATGAAGTACAGTGTGCCTTAGTCGTCTCATAGCATAATTTTAATTGTTTGATAATTTTGTTTATATGTGCATGAAAATAAGGATATGCTGTATAGAGCATATATTAGCCGCACACAGGTTTTCGAGTGGTTTGGGCGCTTATACGTCGTGAGATGTGTGTTGAAGACCAAGGTCGTTCTGGATGCCCTTCAACATTGCAAAATGGGGAGAGCATTGAAAACGTCCACCAAAAGATCAACGAGGACCGTTGCCAAACGAACGACCAAATTTCAGCAGCAACATTAATCAGTTGGTGCTCGTGCCAGCGGATTTTTAGGGAGGATTTGCACATGAGACGTGTTGGTGCTAAATTTGTTCTGCACCTTCTCACACAGGAGCACAAAATCATCCGCATGAATGTGTGCCTGGACTTGACAGAGATTGCACATGATCCAAACTTCTTGAACAAAGTCATTACAGGACATGGGAGTTGGTGTTACGGGTATGACCCAGAAACCAAACAAGCGTCATGCCAGTGGAGGACTCCCAAATCTCCCAGACCAATAAAAGCAAGGTAAGTGTGGTTAAATGTTAAGACTATGGTCATTGTCTTTTTTGATGTTCATGGAATTGTACATCGGGAATTCGTACCCCCTTGCCAGACTGTTAACCAGCACTTTTACTTGGATGTTTTAAGGCATCCGCGAGAGGATGTGAGGAGGAAACGTCCAGAACTTTGGCGATCACGTGACTGGTTTCTGCATCACGACAACACTCCAGGACACACGGCCTTATGAGTGACCCACTATTTGGCATCTCAGAGGTGGTCTGTCCTTCCCCACACTCCGTATTTACCGGACCTAGCCCCATGTTACTTTTTACTATTTCCATGAATGAAAAAAATGGTAAAAGGGGAGCATTATGACGATGTGGAGGCGGTAGAAACAGCTTCGCAAAGGGTACTGGACTATATGAAACTTGAAGGGTTCCAAACATGCTTGCAACAATGGGAAAAGAGACGTGACAAGTGCATCACATGTAATGGAGAGTATTTTGAAGGTGACTGAAGTAATTTTGTAAAAAGGTTCATCAATAAAGTTTTTATGAAGACAATCCGATTTCTTTTGGGTCCCCCCTCGTACATATACCACTTTGACAGTCTATGTATAGTGACTTTCCTGGCCAAAATGAATATTCAAGTGCAATCAAATCTAATCTTTAAAGAACTTATAGTTATCATTTTAAAACATATAGGTTGGAGCTGAATATATGGCAAGCCTTTTTAATATTGTGACTTTGTGGGTTCGTGAAATAAAAAGTCCAATTACACCACTCAACAATGTTCTTTATTTCCACCGACTTACAGTTTAACACTTGCCAATTACACAGAATTACTTGCTGCACACAGTTACAATTCACCAGTCCGTCCGTTACAATTTCACTGTACTCGCGGTTACGTAAGCTCCGGTACACATTCAAAGTTACGTACAGTCTTCCGTTGCACAACCCTTTCGTTCATTAACACGTCACTGACTAACTCTTACACCAAGAACTGCGACTGTCTCCTCACTCACTGACAAAACCAACTCACTGACTGACTAAACCAAAACCAACTCAACTCACTAACTAACTCCGTCTGTCTGTCTGTAACTCTCTTTATATAGGAATATCGCCGGTTTCTCGTGTTTACAGGATCGTTCTAGTAACAGAAAGATCGAGAAACAGGTGTAGAGAAAACCGGCGACACAGTCATGTTTTTTCCCTGACCACAGTCTGTCACCACCACAAGACAAACGAGGAGGAGGTGTGGCTAACCGAACCTCCCCTACCTTCCGCTGCCAGCTGCTTTACAGGGTGCTCCAGCGCCCGCGTTACACTGCTCCCTCCTCAAAGCTGTTCGCCCCGAACAGCCCCATCGTAGCGTGCGAGGCGGTCCAGGTGTACCACCAGCATCTGCTCGGAGTCTCAGCCAGAAGTAGCGCTGCCGTAGTTTGTGAATCATTCGGTTCGCTCCCAGGTGTCCTCCTGAAGTACCGGCGTGCACTTCCTCCAAGACTTCCGGGACATTGCTCCGGGGAAGTACCAACCGTCCTCTCTGCGCCTTCCCATCGGGTGACTCCCATACCTTGAACAGCACGCCCTCTCTGGTCTTCAACGAGTCCCATTGGGCCCAGTGCGACTTGTAGGTGGCGCTCCTCGGTGCGATGTCCTCCCAGGTCGGTCTCGTCCCTGCGTCCACTTCCCTCAAGAGTGGCCCCAAGTCTGCGTCCGCCAGCTGCTTCCTCCTCAGGCCTGCGCTATCCCAGCCTTCAGCAGACACTGCCACAACTACTCGGACTGCTGCGGCACGCTCCTCCTCTTCCACTCTTGTGCGCTCGTGGCCGTCCTGGATCTGCGATAGGACACCTCCAATGCAATGGTCGCTGGCGTCGGTGTCCACAATGAAGGCGCCACCCGGTTGTGGGAAACCCAAAATTGAAGCACTGCACAGGGTCCCCTTCGGGTGCTGGAAAGCGTCTTCGGCGTCCTCCGTCCACACATAAGGCCGGTTTTCCTCCGTCAGGCGGGTGAGGGGTTTTGCGATGTTGTCGGCCTTTTCCTCTAAATCATTAAGGCGGTCGTCTACTTGACCCTTCCGCTTGCCCAGGTTCGTGACGTCATCCCTCACGCCGGCCAACCGTTCCTCAAACTTTGCGGCGAGAGCCTCGTTCGCCGCCTTCATTTCCGTGGCCAGACTGCCGTTCGCTGCTCTCATTTCTGTGGTTAACTCGGCCTTCATTTCTTCCATCTTCTCGGTGATGTTGTCGTTGGCCGTCTTCATTTGTTTCAGTTCCGCGGTGATGTTGTCGTTGGCCGTCTTCATTTGTTTCAGTTCCGCGGTGATGTTGTCGTTGGCCGTCTTCACTTGTTTCAATTCTGCGGTGATGTTGTTACTTGCCGCTTCTGTTTTTGTTATTAACTCGTTCATCTTCGCCAAAAGCATTTCCAATGCGGATTCCATGGCTGTAGTGTTCGGTGATGTTATCTTCCCGCTTCCTGACACCAGTGTGACTTTGTGGGTTCGTGAAATAAAAAGTCCAATTACACCACTCAACAATGTTCTTTATTTCCACCGACTTACAGTTTAACACTTGCCAATTACACAGAATTACTTGCTGCACACAGTTACAATTCACCAGTCCGTCCGTTACAATTTCACTGTACTCGTGGTTACGTAAGCTCGGGTACAAAGATACGTACAGTCTTCCGTTGCACAACCCTTTCGTTCATTAACACGTCACTGACTAACTCTTACACCAAGAACTGCGACTGTCTCCTCACTCACTGACAAAACCAACTCACTGACTGACTAAACCAAAACCAACACAGCTCACTAACTAACTCCGTCTGTCTGTCTGTAACTCTCTTTATATAGGAATATCGCCGGTTTCTCGTGTTTACAGGATCGTTCTAGTAACAGAAAGATCGAGAAACAGGTGTAGAGAAAACCGGCGACACAGTCATGTTTTTTCCCTGACCACAGTCTGTCACCACCACAAGACAAACGAGGAGGAGGTGTGGCTAACCGAACCTCCCCTACCTTCCGCTGCCAGCTGCTTTACAGGGTGCTCCAGCGCCCGCGTTACAATATGTTAACCTCAGATTAATTTTTTTTTATGTATTATTTTCAAAACATTGGATATTTATCTAGTTTATAATTTTTCCTCCACAGTTCAACTTGTATTTGGATAATCTGTTTTGTTGAGATTAAATACCATATATTTTGTTATTTCTGCATTTATAAATAAGTTGCATTTTGTGCTCATGGACATAACTCTATATGTAATACTAACACAAAGGTTTGCAATGCTCTTAAAGCATTTCAAGTCTAAATGAGTAATGTGATATGTTTTGTAGGTTCATTAAGTACATGCAGCTCCTGCAATGCCGAATATCACCTGGCTTGTGGAGGATATGAGAGCCAATGTCCACAATGCACTGTTAAGCAAGAAGGAGAACCTCCTGAAAATAGCTCAGCAAGTAGTTTTCTACAATCAAGAAACTGTTCTCTACAGCCCTATGTTACAGAAAATAATCCAGATATCAAAGGTAAATTAATGTAGTTTTTAATTAATGGCATGTTGGTGTTTTGTTATAAATGTTGATAATTTAAATGGGTTTTACTTCATGGCTGTTCTATGTATGATTCATATCTGTGCAAAGCTTTGAATCTTTGGGTGGAGTGGCCAAACATACATGAATGAAAATGTGCACTTTTATCATAGGATAAACCAAATTAAATGGGTAATCTGAATGATTATTACAATTGAGGTCTCAGGTTTTCAAGAACCCATGTTTTCATGGCTATAGGGATGCATAGGTAATTTTTTTAGTAATTTAGTAATTTATTTCCTTTTACATCAACAAATGGAAATACAAAATCAAGATTACAGTTATAAAATCCATACTGAAATATGCCATATATTCCTAAATTCTGAAAATCCTATAATGTCATGTCGCCCACCATTGAATAGTAATTCGGTCCCCATACACCTAACCCTAGGTTTTAGTGTATTGGAGGCCCTCTACTCCTTTTTACACTTTCTGCCATTTCACCTATCCCACTCTAGATTAACTTTTCCTAAATAATTCCCTATATTTCTCCTGTTCTTTTCTCCTTTTACTGAGAACATTTTTCTAATTACTAGTTCACCACCCAAATTGTCCCATTTACGTAGCCAAGACTGCTCTCTCCATATCTTTGTTTGATTACAATATAATATACCGTGGAAATCTGCATTCTGTTCTCCACACAATGGACATTTACCTAGCTTCTTCTCTTGACCTATACCTTTCAAGTTTCTCACTCCTGTTCTCGCCCAAGCAAAACCTTCTCGCCCTAACTTACTACATATATCCGTCCCTCCCCCAGGTTGCTTTTATTTCTCTATATAATTTCAGTGAGCTTTTGTCATTTGTATTGGCGAAAATATCTTGTCTGTCAATATCTTCTAATCTTAGCTTAACTTCCTTCCAAAAGCCTCTTTACCCATACTCTGCATTTATCCAAGAATGACCCATACCTGTCTGCTTCAACACGTCATTCATTTTATGTGCCCAAGACCACCTCCCCCCCCAGTTACTTCTCTTTTGAATATGAAAACATTCTTTGATTATATTGCCATCTTCCAAGTTAGTGATTCTGTATAAATATTTCATTGTCCTTGACAAGATTTTAATTTTATTAGCATGCCTGCCTAGTTATAATTGTGCTGCCCAATTAGGTTATGCTATTGGTAATACCAATATGTATTTACAAAAGGATCTATGCAATCTATCAGTCTCTCTCCAAGCCTCATCTACTCCGCAAAACTCTGATCCATGTAACATTCTATTTTCTACTACTGCTCTCACCAAGGCAGCCCAGGTTCGTTCCCAGGTGACTGCAAAGTGAGATTTGTGGTGGACAACACGGCGCTGGGGCAGGTTTTCTCCAGGACCTCCGGTTTCCCCCGCCATCTCATTCCACCGGTGCTCCATCTTCATCTCATGTATCATCAGTGTCACTGTCTGCGGTGCCGTATGTAATAAAACTGGGAGTTAAACACTACACTACACACTACATTTCACCTGGTGCGTAGATACGCTAACTGTTGTTATCATATTATGTTGTTATTGTAGTTCGTCTGAATGAATGTGAACAATATATATGATGGATAAATACAAACAATATCTTGCTTTTTGATGTTTCTCTGTGAAGATATATAACTTAATGTAATTTACCAAAGGAATTCCAAATTAATAACCGTATTAGTTTCAAAACATTTTATTAAAGACATAAATTTTTTTGTCTTTTCAACAGTCCATGTACTATCAAACATTGAATGAATAATTGAATGAATGAAAGAATGAATGAAATGGGTGATATGGCACTCAGATGAGTCCAGGGCTTCTAGAGCTCAGAGTTACCTGACATTCATCTTTGTAGGATAAGGCAAAACATTGGAAAAAACGTTATCCAGGTAACTCATCCATAGCAAGATTTGAACTCGCAACCTCTTGAGTTTGAGGTAAACACGTTACCTCACACCATGGATGCAGGCAAGAAACAGATGTAATTAACTGAATATGAGCTGCTTCTATACGTTTATCAAAACAATGAAACCAGTAATTGTTAAACATTAACTTCTGTGAACAGCCTATGGAAATTAAGTAGCAAGAAGTAGCAGAACACAAATAAGTACATAAATATGTAAAGCTGAACCAATGTGGAAAATTAAATATCAGCGTTTCTTTAAATGAGAGGTTCAACGTGACTGCCATTGAGAGGAAGACATCTCCTTACCATTTTCGCTATATGCTCATATGCGGCTTCCAGCCTTGCAGGTATAACTGTGGTCATCTCATACATGATTAGCTGCTGCAGTTACTCTAAAGTCTCAGGTCGCCTCGACCAAACCTGACATTTGAGATAACCACAGAGGAAAAAATCCCACTGGGTAAGACCTGGAAATCTTGGAGGCCGTACAGAATTGCTAATGAATCTTTTGGGGAGAAAACACAATAATTCAGATTATTCATGCTGAGCACATTCCGTAAAATATGATCTGGAAATTTGCCATCTTACCTCCCACAAAAATGTCTTTCAAGGAAAGCAATTGTACCACTGGTGGTATGTGCAGGAGCACCATCGTGCTGGCACAAGCCATTTGATTTTTCATTTTCATCCAGTTGGTCAATAAACTCAGATAAAATTTCCTCCATATATTGCCGAGCATTTAGTCTTCCTTCAAAGAAAATTGCATCAATTATTCACTGTTGCAACAGGGCAGACCACACTCCAATATTTTTAATACTGTGAAATTTCCACAAACTGATTTGGAGGCTCAGAACCACTTATGCATGCATTTTATGTGTTGTTATGGCCTGTGACCTTGATCTAGAATTCATCTGAGGTGAAGAATAGATTGAGTTGCTAATCATTCTCAAAACACTCCAGAAATTTACATGGGCCAATAGGTCTTGCTTTTGAAACTTACGCCAGTGTGATTTTATATGGGTAGAGTTGCAGTTTTTCCTGACTACCATACGGTAAGTGTTGCAACAGGGCAGACCATACTCCAATATTTTTAATACTGTGAAATTTCCACAAACTGATTTGGAGGCTCAGAACCACTTATGCATGCATTTTATGTGTTGATATGACCTGTGACCTCGAACTAGCATTCCTCTGAGGTGAAGAATAGATTGAGTTGCTAATCTTTCTCAAAAAACTCCAGAAATTTACATGGGCCAATAGGTCTTGCTTTTGAAACTTACGCCAGTGTGATTTTATATGGGTAGAGTTGCAGTTTTTTCCTGACTACCATATGGCAAGTGTTGCAACAGGGCAGACCATACTCAAATATTTTTAATACTTTGAAATTTCCACAAACTGATTTGGAGGCTCAGAACCCCTTATGCATGCATTTTATGTGTTGATATGGCCTGTGACCTCAAACTAGCATTCATCTGAGGGGAAGAATAGATTGAGTTGCTAATCATTATCAAAATACTCCAGAAATTTACCTGGGCCAATAGGTCTTGCTTTTGAAACTTACGCCACTGTGATTTTATATGGGTAGAGTTGCAGTACTTTCCTGACTACCATATGGCAAGAACTAATGAAAGTCCTATCTGCCTAACTAACTGCCGCAATATGTATGAGGCTTATCTGTCATAATATTATTTATTACTTTTAGATTTGGACCATTCACTTTATAATGTCCTGTGTCTCTCTTTTTGCGAGTAACTGATCCTGTATCTTTGATATGTTTGATGCACTTATTGGTTTAAAAAGCTATAAGGATACCAACAGTAATAAAGACATTTTAATTTCAGCGTGAGAATGACCAAAAAATCTATATCATATAATAGTAAAACATAAATCATAAGACATTTATGTTGAAAACAAATGTATATCAGTTTGATGATACCTGGACATTTTTGACAAAATTACGCTCCAAGGGACATGTCTGAATGCCAGATAGCAATGCATACACTCCTCTATACAGGATTTAAATTACATTCATGTCACACCAGCCTGTACCAAAATAGCTTTGAACATGAAGACGAGGTGCTCTGTGTACATATCCATGGTGGTAGCCTTTAGAGTAGAAACGTGCTACTTATACATATGTACTACAATCTCAAAAACTATTTGTAGTTGGTTTATTGATACTCGTCACTTACTTGTTTATATTAAAGAGAGACTAGTTTCAAAGGCTTTTGCCTCCATTTTCAATCTCTTTCCAACTGGCATCTGTTGTTGTCTGCTCCCTCTCTGGTGGTGGAACTATGAACTTTTTTGTCAAATTATCTACTTGTGGGAATTCAAACTTCATTACGTGATCCGTATTTTTCCATATGAATATGTTCTCCCATGTTGTCAATTTAGTTTGGATCGCATAATGATTTTTGAAATCCCACCAGTAGATAATTTGGCAAAAAGGTTCATAGTTCCACCACCAGAGAGAGAGAGCAGACAACAACAGATGCCAGTTGGAAGAGATTGAAAATGGAGGCGAATTCCTTTGAAAATAGTCTCTCATTAATATAAACAAGTAAGTGACGAGTAACAATAAACCAACTACAAATAGTTTTTGAGATTAATTATGACATCAGCGTTACTAAATTACTCCAAACACACATGTACTACAATGTTTATCACAATTACCATAGAAGGGGTGAAAGGGTAGGCTGGTTGTATTAGTTATTAGCAAAATCACATTCAGAGTGCTGTAATTTGCATACTGTTCCACAAACATTACCACTTCTTAACACATTACCACTTCTCTAAAAATTAACACATAAAATGTGCTTCAAATAGACTTCTGATTTCTCTATAGGGATTTATTATCCCGTATGTGTCATACACAAAAATCCTTTATGGTAATGATGTTATTTTGAGGCATTATGGAAAACTCCATAATCGCCAATAACACTTATAACTGATCTCTCATAACTTGTTTTTATGCAGAAGAACAAAACAAACTTATACTGATAACACTTGTAACTTAATGAGCACAGCTTAAAACTTCTACGATAACTAACAGAAATGAAACACATTAGTTAATGGTTCAATAAAACTGCTGCTCACTTACATACTTCTTGTGAGTGCAAATAAGTGTAGTGCATTTTATACAGGTGATGGGATGCTAAACTGTATGTATGGTTTTGCTGTGTGATGGCTGCAGTATCAGTACAGAGTACTCTACAGTACGCACATGTTTTCTTGAGTGCTGGATTTACGGTGTGGTGCAGGCAAAGGGGAAGAAGCGAGAGCTAATACTCTTTTGTTTCTGCAGTGTGGTGAACCTTGAAATAGACAGTTCAGCGAAATAGCGCTTAAGATAGGCAAAGATAACACAAGTAACGTTGCATCCTCTGAAAATATTCCTTAGTTTTGCACACACCAGCTCAATTGCATTCAGATCACATTTATGCGGAGGTAGACAATTTGTAATGTGACCCCCTTTGAAGGCCATAACATCCACAGATGTTCATATAACTACAAATTATTTTCAAGTAAATGCTTATGTGCATTACCACCTGACTAGCAACAAGGATACACTGGCAATTCAAATGCACTAAACGAGCCTTTATGAAGAAAGCTTAAACTACAAAGGGATAATGTTATACAATACACTTCTAACTTCATTTAAACAAGCTGCATCATTAAAACACTAAGAATAAGGTAAAGACATTTTGCCTGCACACTGTTTTTATACGGTTAAATAAACTTTAGAACCATAACCATGTAAATGAGCACTGGGAGCATAGTACATTAAAAAATCTGTAATACGAGGCATGTTTTTTAAGTCAGTACCGTTTTGCGAATACGCCGCCACAGCCCTACGGTCGGCGTTCTGCGCTTGCATGCTAGTTACCTGCTTCTCTCGTCTACACACTGACGCCATTACTGTCTGATTCTTCATTGTGTACGTTGGTTACTGAGTGTTTAAGATGCCTCCGACAATCGTGAGTCCTGCCGGTTGTGAAGTACGGGCTGTTATACGATTTTTTAGTGATAAAGGCGTAAAACCGACCGATATTCATTGTGAGATCTATGAAATTTATGGAAAAAACATGAGTGACGGAATGGTAAGGATATGGGTGAGAGCATTTAAAGATGGCCTCACAAATGTGCATGATGAGGAACGGAGTAGGCGTCCTTCGGTCGTTACTGAAGATTTGGTGCAGTAAGTTGATGAAAAGGTAAGCGAAAGCAGACGCTTTACAATTCCATCATTTTGCGACTATTTTTCTCAATATTCTCGTAGGGTTTTGTATCGCATTGTGACCGAGAACTTGAAGTACCGGAAATTGTGTATACGTTGGGTTCCGAAAATGTTGACGGATTTGCACAAAACCCAACGTTTAGGCAGTGCATTGACTTTCCTTGAGCGGTACCAAAATGAAGGTGAAGATTTTTTAGACCAAATTGTTACTGGTGACGAAACAGGGGAGGCCTACGTCACACCAGAATCGAAACAACAATCCATGGAATGGCGACATTCATCATCGCCCACAAAATTGAAGTTTAAGCAAACAATTTCTGCCTGGAAAATCATGTGCACACTTCTTTGGGACAGAAAAGGAGTATTGCTAGTGGAGTTTCTGCCTCGTAATGAGACAATAAATGCAGTGTTTTATTGTGAGATGTTGAATAATCTGCGCCGTGCAATCCTGAACAGAAGACGTGGGAAGTTGAGTAAGGGTATCGTTTTGCTGCATGACAATGCCCGTCCACATGTGGCTAATCGGACCAAAGATCTCATCAAATCTTTTCAATGGGAAACTTTAGATCATCCTCTATACAGCCCTGATCTGGCGCCCTGCGACTACCATTTGTTCCTGCTCTTGAAGAAACATCTGGGCAGTCAGCGTCTTCAAGATGACAACGAAGTCAAAACAGTACAGTGGTTAACACGTCAGGCAGCAGAATTTTATAAGGAGGGTATTCCAAGACAGGTGCCGCGTTACGACAAGTGCCTCAATATTCACGGAAATTGTGTAGAAAGTAGATTAAGGTACAGGCTTTCATGTAAAAATAAAATTATTGCGATATCTATGCACGTATTTTTTAATTCCAAAACAGTACTGACTTAAAAAACATGCCTCATAGTTATATTATGACATTTCTTGTAGTAAAGTAGACTATGCAAATACCACATGAAAACTATAGAAAAGGTGCTTACTGTACATATTGTACGTAATCAATTTGACTTTATGTATATATGGTATTTATACATTTTAATGTGTCTCATAACATGTATATGTTACCAAGGATGAACTAAAATTCTAATTCTAACTTACAATTATTGTAAACTGGTTAGCTAATTAACCTCGAAATTGATCAAAAAAAATATGGCGGACATGATAACGCTTAGCGTATTAGCCACTAGATGTCAGTGCATAGTGCATTTCAGATTTCAAGGTTGTCATCTATGTTTACGGAGTTAAACGAAACTTACTGAATGAGGACTTAGTACCTGATTGCTCTTGTTATTGTGCGCATACTGTACTTACTGCATAGTTTGAAATCATTGATAGATAAATCTGTATCTGTAAACGTATATAGAAAAAAATAATTTAATGAATATTTTAATATATTATGTACATGTGTAAATTTATAAGGGATAGAAGAAGGTCTTCAATACACCAGCTTTTTGAAAAAATTGCTTTCAATATTTTAACAAATGAGTTCATCAGAGCAAGGGAAAATGTCAATAAATATGGATTAAAATTTTTTAAAGTGTGTTTTATGTTTGCAACATAATGACACCCACCCACAGTAACTCAGCAAATCTCTTAGGATTACATTTAGACAACAGACTAACGTGGGAAACACACATACTTTACGTCTGTGAAAAGCTTGCTAGAATCTGGTATCTTATAGGGAAACTAAAGAAATGTGTTAGTAGAGATATGTTAATAACATCTTACTATGCCTTCTTTCATCCATATATACTGTATGGAGTTAGGCTTTGGGGTAACTGTGCTACCTCAAAAAATGCATTTATATGGCAAAAGAAATCTCTCAGACTAATTTTAGGTTTAGTACAACACGATACATGTAAGCCTAGTTTTATAGACCCTAAGATATTGAATATACCGTCAGTGTATATATACACCAATATCATACACGTTAAAGAGAATCAAAACTTATTTATAAATCATTCCTCAGTACACAGTTATGACACTCGATGCAAACATAATTTAGATACACCTCACAACCGATTGACTAAGACCATAAGTAGCCACTGTTATCAACAGTTAAAATTATTCAATAAGCCTCCTCTGGAAATAAAAGAACTGCCACAAAGCAGATTTGATATAGTATTAAAAATCTGGTTTAAACACAAAGCATCTTTTACTGTACAAGAATACTGTGACTTTGTGAATTCGTGATATAACAAAACGGGTTTACAAAACACAAAAACTACACTTTATTTTCCGTAGCAAATACATTCTTCCATTACAATTTTTTAGCTAACCAAAAACTGTTTATTTTAAAAAAAAACACTCAACTGTCTCTCTCTTCCGTAACGATCGGCCCCGAAGGTTCACGAATCTCCACCGGCCATCATTTATTTTGTCGGCTTCGCGAGTCGGCCGCCAGGGTGACAATACTTAGAATATAACATACACGCTAGTGAATTTATATAAAACTATTGTAAATTATAGTATTAGGTACCGAATTGTTTAATTTTATTATTACCATAGTAAAGTTAACTTACGATAATTACCAGCTTAAGCCATGCAAATAATCTGATTTCACCCAGAATCTTATATGCATTAATTTGTAAACCTTCTGCACTTGTAAATACATTGTGAATACTTTTTATAACTCACGAAACCTGTTGCTTCTTGTAAGCTTAATGGTTAATAAAGGATTATGATAATGATTATTATTAACTATTTACAGTTTATTTGTAGTAATTTCAAACATTTTTCACTTTGCTGATAAATCTATGTGTCAAAATCTTTAGTAAATTTATGTAGAGTAGTCAAAACTTGAGTGGAAAGAATTAAACAATTTTGCAAACAAAAATAATAAATTGTATAAATTATGGGTTTTCTTATCAAATAATTACACCCATTTTGAAATATAAATTTTTCTGTTTTAAAGACAAAGTCCCCTTGACAAGAAGCTACAAACATAAAATCAGAGTGCATTATTTTTCAGAGTTTTATTTAAATATTGTTTGATTTCATCTTCTTAGCTGAATAGAATTGTTATTTATAAGATTTCTGGATAATGTTGTGGAATATTGATTAAACATATACATATAAAATTACTGAAACATATACTTGACAAAAGTTAAACAAAAGAACATTTGTTATTGTCTTTGCTTTCATCTATCACACACTCCCTCTCCAATGATGTCAAGTAATAGAAAGGAAAATTCACTTCAGCTTACCCATTCATTTTCTTGTCACAAGTCCTGATGTGATTATTGAGAAACATCTTTGCTGTCGTTGGTGAGCCCAATGATTTTGAGTTTTGAGGTTTGGTACTTATCCTAAGGATAAATGCAACTATTTATTCACTAATGATTAGTTTTAGTTTTTCACCAGCTCTTATCCACATCACATTTTTGTCCAACAGCATAATTGCTTACTTTTTCTCTTCCTCAGTGATGTGGAGTTTTACTTTTGCCATGAATGCTATTTAACAGTGTTGTATATCAGCCTTTTGTACACGTCACATGTTAAACACCACACATTTCATTTCTACACATGTTTTCACTTCAACTGATTCTATACAATGACTTTGAATGCAGGGAACGTTTTGGGATTATTTCCATATACAGGTGTTCTTTGTCATGTCTTTATTACATTTGATTCTGTATGTTTATTAGTGGGCGTACCCCTCCCCTTTTATTTTCAACATGTTGATGTGGGCAAAAGAATTGAGCTAATAACAAAACAAAAGAGTACCTAAAACTGGATTTTATCGGGGATTGTACCCAATTGTTATCTACTATTAGTCTACACTATGACAGAGACAAAGCGCCTCTGTGGTGTGAGTATAACATGTCTGTCTTACATTCAAAAGGTTCCTAATCTCGACCGGGATGAGCATTTTGGATAAGGATTTTTCCAGCATTTTCTTTTATCCTAAAGATGAATGTTGGGTAACTTTAAGTTCGAAGGACTGGGCTCATTTGAGTATCATTTCACCCATTTTATTCAATGATCAATATGACCTAATCAGTTAAAGGATGTTAAACCTCAAGAACACATAATATATAAATATGACAGAGACTAAATCAAGTAATCTTTTAAGTGGTCTAGAAAATTGTGACAGTAATAAAATTTATTGCTTTCTTCTCAGTTGCTCATCATGGGGATATCTCTCTTTTCAAGTGGTTTGAGCTAGAGAGTGAATTGTGAATCTTAACACTATAAAATATTTTGAAAGAGTCTGTGCACTTTAAAATAAGCATACTAGACAAAAACCCTCTGTAACGTGCATGTAGAGATGAAATGTTAGGCCTTTACAGCCTTTACACATGGTGCAGTGATCAAGCCACGTGCTCAATTGCATGCACACTGCCTCTAGTTGAGCATAAGATGGTAGCAATCAGTGGGGTATTGTTGTTGCATGCAGATGTTGTTCAGAAACATGGGTAAATATATGAGGATATCACAGGGTGGCAAAAAGGATGAATCATTTTAGTTAATTGATGGAAATTAATCATTTCTCCACACTAGCCATACATAGGCTAAGGTGTTTGATAGAGTCAACATGAAAAATTCAATGCCATGGCCGGGATTTGAACCACGGATCTCCTGGTTTCCGTCCAGCCGCTCTTAATCTTTGAGCTACCATGGCCAACATGCCCTCCTGACATTAAATTATCCAGTTGACTCATATATTTCCCTGGTAGGCCAATGGGGGCTCTTGCATCCGAGATACTCCATTTGTCGCGACTTACTATCCTAACTACTGAAGTCTGAGGCTTCATCATTTAACTCTTATTATTTTCTTTAATTGATGGAAATTAATCATTTCTGCGCACTAGCCATATATAGGCTAAGGTTTTTGATAGATAGAGTCAACATGAAAAATTCAATGCCATGGCTGGGATTTGAACCATGGATCTCCTGATTTCCGTCCAGTCCCTCTTAACCTTAAAACCTTAGCCTATATACAGCTAGTGTGGAGAAATGATAAATTTTCATCAATTAACTAAAATAAT
This sequence comes from Mantis religiosa, assembly GCA_030765055.1. Lineage (NCBI taxonomy): Eukaryota > Metazoa > Arthropoda > Insecta > Mantodea > Mantidae > Mantis > Mantis religiosa. The sequence goes on along the minus strand of JAUKNK010000076.1, from coordinate 2,420,164 downwards.
AAGAGTTAAATGATGAAGCCTGGGACTTAAGTACTTACGATAGTAAGTCGCCACAAACGGTGTATCTCGTATGCTAGATCCCCAAGTAGTCTACCAGGGAAAGATATGAGTCAACTGGAGAATTTAATATCAGGAGGGCACATTGGCCATGATAGCTCAAAGGTTAAGAGCGACTGGATGGAAACCAGGGGATCAGTGGTTCAAATCCCAGCTATGGCATTGAATTTTTCATGTTGACTCTATCTATCAAAAAGCTTAGCCTATAATATGGCTAGTATGAAGAAATGTATAATTTCCATCAATTAACTAAAATGCTTTAAACTATTCACCTTATGAAAAGCTCTGAAAAATTTAGAGTTAAAATAACATTTTTATCTGTTCTATGAGTTATTCATGATCTTAATACATTTTAAAACTCTAAAGCTATATTTTTCAACTTATTTGTATTATTAATAACACATTCCTTATTTGGAAGTATTTATATATTTAAAATTTTGTCTAATGTGCAAAAACTACCTTTTAATCAACAATTTTTTTACAATTTTTTATAAGTCTTATATTTTTGTGGTTTGGTTTCATATAATTGTATTCTTTGTGATTGAATGGGAAATGTTTACTTATTCTGGCTTGAAGGTTGTCTTTCTGATTATTTGTTTTAATTTGAATTTACTTTCAAGAACCTCAAATATGTTAAATTAACCTTATTTTTTTTGAAAGCTTCTATTAAGCATATCCTTTGCTTTGCTTCTCAAATTATTTTAATTGTAATAATAATAAAATTATTAATTTAATTATTTAATTCAAATTATTTTAATATTTTATTTATAATTTCAACTGAAATAACATATTTCAGTCAAATAAAGACTATTTGTGTATTTGAAACTGCATCTCATCCCCATATAGTTAGACCATAGATTAGGGGATAAACATATACCTATATATACCTATACATATATATTGTGACTGTGGGTTTGTAGAATTAAAAGGTTCAATTTGCAGAAATTTAAAATATTCTTTATTTCCATAGAAATACACTCTGATCGATCCTTACAGTACAAGAATTATGTCATATACACAGTTACAATCTACCAATGTCGTTGACCACAACAAAGAGTTCACACACCAGTTTCAATTACAACTCCACTCTGTTTATATGAGCTTACAACAGTCCAATGGAATGTCACGATCTCTTAAATATACATACACTGATAATTCTAGGCTTTTCTCAAACAAACAAGAAACAGAATGTCCTCTATCAATCAAGATGTGACTAGAATGTTTCATTTATCTCTTTATTTACTTCCACAGACCGTTTTATCTCTGCGCTATGTTTACATGCATCTTACATTTTATCTATAAAATAATATTGTACCCATATATCTTAGCTGTCAATTTTGGTAATTTTAGTTTGGAAAGGTAAATTAGAATTAACACTGTGAAGTAATGTAATAACTAGATTGACAGTTTCTTGATAATACCTTCAAGTGGAGGTGAAACACTTTAACGGAAAATTTTTGGTATATGAAGTACAGTGTGTCTTAGTCGTCTCATAGCATAATTTTAATTGTTTGATAATTTTGTTTATATGTGCATGACAATAAGGATATGCTGTATAGAGCAAATGAAATATTATGCAGTAATGTACATTACGCATAAGCTAAATAATGTAATTATACGTCTGTTATTCTAAAATACAGAAGGTAGCATTTGAGCTTGATGTGTTGTATTCCATTAGCATATATGAGGGGGGACCAAAAATAAACCGGACTCCGAGTGCGGTACCACTCGTAGACGTAGTGCAGAGTTCTCACGCTAGATGGTGGTAGTAGACAACTTCATGAAACAGCTGTGCAGGCGGCGTCAGTGTAGAGCTGAACGTGCAAGTGTGGTATTGTGTTTCTCTGACTTTTGGCGGGTTACCTCTGCAAAGTGGTTATGGCAACTTCAAAAGAACAAAGAGTGTGTGTGAAATTTTGTTTCCTTTTAAAACACCTACAACAGAGACCCACCAAATGCTTCAGGAAGCATTTCAGGAGGACGCTATTAGCCGCACACAGGTTTTCGAGTGGTTTGGGCGCTTATACGTGGTGAGATGTGTGTTGAAGACCAAGGTCGTTCTGGATGCCCTTCAACATTGCAAAATGGGGAGAGCATTGAAAACGTCCACCAAAAGATCAACGAGGACCGTTGCCAAACGAACGACCAAATTTCAGCAGCGACATTAATCAGTTGGTGCTCGTGCCAGCGGATTTTGAGTTAGGATTTGCACATGAGACATGTTGGTGCTAAATTTGTTCTGCACCTTCTCACACAGGAGCACAAAACCATCCGCATGAATGTGTGTCTGGACTTGACAGAGATTGCACATGTTCCAAACTTCTTGAACAAAGTCATTACAGGACATGAGAGTTGGTGTTACGGGTATGACCCAGACACCAGGCAAGCGTCAAGCCAGTGGAGGACTCCCAAATCTCCCAGACCAGAAAAAGCAAGGCAAGTGAGGTCAAATGTTAAGACTATGGTCATTGTCTTTTTTGAAGTTCATGGAATTGTGCATCGGGAATTCGTACCCCCTTGCCAGACTGTTAACCAGCACTTTTACTTGGATGTTTTAAGGCATCTGCGAGAGGATGTGAGGAGCAAACGTCCAGAACTTTGGCGATCAGGTGACTGGTTTCTGCATCACGACAACACTCCAGGACACACGGCCTTATGAGTGACCCACTATTTGGCATCTAAGAGGTGGTCTGTCCTTCCCCAGACTCCGTATTTACCGGACCTAGCCCCATGTTACTGTTTTCTGTTTCCATGAATGAAAAAAATGGTAAAAGGGGGAGCATTATGACGAATTGGAAGTGGTAGAAACAGCTCGGCAAAGGGTACTGGACTATATCAAACTTAAAGAGTTCCAAACATGCTTCCAACAGTGGGAAAAGAGACGAGACAAGTGCATCACATGTAATGCAGAGTATTTTGAAGGTGAGGGAAGTAATTTTGTAAAAAGGTTCATCAATAAAGTTTTTATGAAAACAATCCGATTTCTTTTGGGTCCCCCCTCGTACATATACCACTTTGACAGTCTATGTATAGTGACTTTCCTGGCCAAAATGAATATACAAGTGCAATCTAATCTAATCATTAAAGAACTTATAGTTTTCATTTTAAAACATATAATTTGGAGCTGAATATATGGCAAGTCTTTTTAATATGTTAACGTCAGATTAATTTTTTTTTAGGTATTATTTTCAAAACATTGGATATTTATCTAGTTTATAATTTTTCCTCCACAGTTCAACTTATATTTGGATAATCTGTTTTGTTGAGATTAAATACCATATATTTTGTTATTTCTGCATTTATAACTAAGTTGCATTTTGTGCTCATGGACATAACTCTATATGTAATACTAACACAAAGGTTTGCAATGTTCTTAAAGCATTTCAAGTCTAAATGAGTAATGTGATATGTTTTGTAGGTTCATTAAGTACATGCAGCGCCTGCAATGCCGAATATCACTTGGCTTGTGGAGGGTATGAGAGCAAATGTCCACAATGCACTGTTAAGCAAGAAGGAGAACCTCCAGAAAATAGCTCAGCAAGTAGCTTTCTACAATCAAGAAACTGTTTTCTACAGCCCTATGTTACAGAAAATAATCCAGATATCAAAGGTAAATTAATGTAGTTTTTAATTAATGGCATGTTGGTGTTTTGTTATAAATGTTGATAATTTAAATGGGTTTTACTTCATGGCTGTTCTATGTATGATTCATATCTGTGCAAAGCTTTGAATCTTTGGGTGGAGTGGCCAAACAAACATGAATGAAAATGTGCACTTTTATCATAGGATAAACCAAATTAAATGGGTAATCTGAATGATTATTACAATTGAGGTCTCAGGTTTTCAAGAACCCATGTTTACATGGCAATAGGGATGCATAGGTAATTTTTTTAGTAATTTAGTAATTTATTTCCTTTTATATCAACAAATGGAAATACAAAATCAAGATTACATTTATAAAATCCATACTGAAATATGCCATATATTCCTAAATTCTGAAAATCCTATAATGTCATGTTGCCCACCATTGAATAGTAATTCGGTCCCCATACACTTAACCCTAGGTTTTAGTGTATTGGAGGCCCTCTAATCCTTTTTACACTTTCTGCCATTTCACCTATCCCACTCTACATTAACTTTTCATAAATAATTCCCTATATTTCTCCTGTTCTTTTCTCCTTTTGCTGAGAACATTTTTCTATTTACTAGTTCACCACCCAAATTGTCCCATTTACATAGCCAAGACTGCTCTCTCCATATCTTTGTTTGATTACAATATAATATACCGTGGAAATCTGCATTCTGTTCTCCACACAATGGACATTTACCTAGCTCCTTCTCTTGACCTATACCTTTCAAGTTTCTCACTCCTGTTCTCGCCCAAGCAAAACCTTCTGGCCCTAACTTACTACATATATCCGTCCCTCCCCCAGGTTGTTTTTATTTCTCTATATAATCTCAGTGAGCTTTTGTCATTTGTATTGACGAAAATATCTTGTCTGTCAATATCTTCTAATCTTAGCTTAACTTCTTTCCAAAAGCCTCTATACCCATACTCTGCATTTATCCAAGAATGACCCATACCTGTCTGCTTCAACACGTCATTCATTTTATGTGACCAAGACTACCTCCCCCCCCCCAGTTACTTCTCTTTTGAATATGAAAACATTCTTTGATTATATTGCCATCTTCCAAGTTAGTGATTCTGTATAAATATTTCATTGTCCTTGACAAGATTTTAATTTTATTAGAATGCCTGCCTAGTTATAATTGTGCTGCCCAATTAGGTTATGCTATTGGTAATACCAATATGTATTTACAAAAGGATCTATGCAATCTATCAGTCTCTCTCCAAGCCTCATCTACTCCGCAAAACTCTGATCCATGTAACATTCTATTTTCTACTACTGCTCTCACCAAGGCAGCCCAGGTTCGTTCCCAGGTGACTGCAAAGTGAGATTTGTGGTGGACAACACGGTGCTGGGGCAGGTTTTCTCCAGGACCTCCGGTCTCCCCCGCCATCTCATTCCACCGGTGCTCCATCTTCATCTCATGTATCGTCAGTGTCACTGCCTGTGGTGCCATATGTAATAAAACTGGGAGTTAAACACTACACTACACACTACATTTCACCTGGTGCGTAGATACGCTAACTGTTGTTATCATATTATGTTGTTATTGTAGTTCGTCTGAATGAATGTGAACAATATATATGATGGATAAATACAAACAATATCTTGCTTTTTGATGTTTCTCTGTGAAGATATATAACTTAATGTAATTTACCAAAGGAATTCCAAATTAATAACCGTATTAGTTTCAAAACATTTTATTAAAGACATAAATTTTTTTGTCTTTTCAACAGTCCATGTACTATCAAACATTGAATGAATAATTGAATGAATGAAAGAATGAATGAAATGGGTGATATGGCACTCAGATGAGTCCAGGGCTTCTAGAGCTCAGAGTTACCTGACATTCATCTTTGTAGGATAAGGCAAAACATTGGAAAAAACGTTATCCAGGTAACTCATCCATAGCAAGATTTGAACTCGCAACCTCTTGAGTTTGAGGTAAACACGTTACCTCACACCATGGATGCAGGCAAGAAACAGATGTAATTAACTGAATATGAGCTGCTTCTATACGTTTATCAAAACAATGAAACCAGTAATTGTTAAACATTAACTTCTGTGAACAGCCTATGGAAATTAAGTAGCAAGAAGTAGCAGAACACAAATAAGTACATAAATATGTAAAGCTGAACCAATGTGGAAAATTAAATATCAGCGTTTCTTTAAATGAGAGGTTCAACGTGACTGCCATTGAGAGGAAGACATCTCCTTACCATTTTCGCTATATGCTCATATGCGGCTTCCAGCCTTGCAGGTATAACTGTGGTCATCTCATACATGATTAGCTGCTGCAGTTACTCTAAAGTCTCAGGTCGCCTCGACCAAACCTGACATTTGAGATAACCACAGAGGAAAAAATCCCACTGGGTAAGACCTGGAAATCTTGGAGGCCGTACAGAATTGCTAATGAATCTTTTGGGGAGAAAACACAATAATTCAGATTATTCATGCTGAGCACATTCCGTAAAATATGATCTGGAAATTTGCCATCTTACCTCCCACAAAAATGTCTTTCAAGGAAAGCAATTGTACCACTGGTGGTATGTGCAGGAGCACCATCGTGCTGGCACAAGCCATTTGATTTTTCATTTTCATCCAGTTGGTCAATAAACTCAGATAAAATTTCCTCCATATATTGCCGAGCATTTAGTCTTCCTTCAAAGAAAATTGCATCAATTATTCACTGTTGCAACAGGGCAGACCACACTCCAATATTTTTAATACTGTGAAATTTCCACAAACTGATTTGGAGGCTCAGAACCACTTATGCATGCATTTTATGTGTTGTTATGGCCTGTGACCTTGATCTAGAATTCATCTGAGGTGAAGAATAGATTGAGTTGCTAATCATTCTCAAAACACTCCAGAAATTTACATGGGCCAATAGGTCTTGCTTTTGAAACTTACGCCAGTGTGATTTTATATGGGTAGAGTTGCAGTTTTTCCTGACTACCATACGGTAAGTGTTGCAACAGGGCAGACCATACTCCAATATTTTTAATACTGTGAAATTTCCACAAACTGATTTGGAGGCTCAGAACCACTTATGCATGCATTTTATGTGTTGATATGACCTGTGACCTCGAACTAGCATTCCTCTGAGGTGAAGAATAGATTGAGTTGCTAATCTTTCTCAAAAAACTCCAGAAATTTACATGGGCCAATAGGTCTTGCTTTTGAAACTTACGCCAGTGTGATTTTATATGGGTAGAGTTGCAGTTTTTTCCTGACTACCATATGGCAAGTGTTGCAACAGGGCAGACCATACTCAAATATTTTTAATACTTTGAAATTTCCACAAACTGATTTGGAGGCTCAGAACCCCTTATGCATGCATTTTATGTGTTGATATGGCCTGTGACCTCAAACTAGCATTCATCTGAGGGGAAGAATAGATTGAGTTGCTAATCATTATCAAAATACTCCAGAAATTTACCTGGGCCAATAGGTCTTGCTTTTGAAACTTACGCCACTGTGATTTTATATGGGTAGAGTTGCAGTACTTTCCTGACTACCATATGGCAAGAACTAATGAAAGTCCTATCTGCCTAACTAACTGCCGCAATATGTATGAGGCTTATCTGTCATAATATTATTTATTACTTTTAGATTTGGACCATTCACTTTATAATGTCCTGTGTCTCTCTTTTTGCGAGTAACTGATCCTGTATCTTTGATATGTTTGATGCACTTATTGGTTTAAAAAGCTATAAGGATACCAACAGTAATAAAGACATTTTAATTTCAGCGTGAGAATGACCAAAAAATCTATATCATATAATAGTAAAACATAAATCATAAGACATTTATGTTGAAAACAAATGTATATCAGTTTGATGATACCTGGACATTTTTGACAAAATTACGCTCCAAGGGACATGTCTGAATGCCAGATAGCAATGCATACACTCCTCTATACAGGATTTAAATTACATTCATGTCACACCAGCCTGTACCAAAATAGCTTTGAACATGAAGACGAGGTGCTCTGTGTACATATCCATGGTGGTAGCCTTTAGAGTAGAAACGTGCTACTTATACATATGTACTACAATCTCAAAAACTATTTGTAGTTGGTTTATTGATACTCGTCACTTACTTGTTTATATTAAAGAGAGACTAGTTTCAAAGGCTTTTGCCTCCATTTTCAATCTCTTTCCAACTGGCATCTGTTGTCTGCTCCCTCTCTGGTGGTGGAACTATGAACTTTTTTGTCAAATTATCTACTTGTGGGAATTCAAACTTCATTACGTGATCCGTATTTTTCCATATGAATATGTTCTCCCATGTTGTCAATTTAGTTTGGATCGCATAATGATTTTTGAAATCCCACCAGTAGATAATTTGGCAAAAAGGTTCATAGTTCCACCACCAGAGAGAGAGAGCAGACAACAACAGATGCCAGTTGGAAGAGATTGAAAATGGAGGCGAATTCCTTTGAAAATAGTCTCTCATTAATATAAACAAGTAAGTGACGAGTAACAATAAACCAACTACAAATAGTTTTTGAGATTAATTATGACATCAGCGTTACTAAATTACTCCAAACACACATGTACTACAATGTTTATCACAATTACCATAGAAGGGGTGAAAGGGTAGGCTGGTTGTATTAGTTATTAGCAAAATCACATTCAGAGTGCTGTAATTTGCATACTGTTCCACAAACATTACCACTTCTTAACACATTACCACTTCTCTAAAAATTAACACATAAAATGTGCTTCAAATAGACTTCTGATTTCTCTATAGGGATTTATTATCCCGTATGTGTCATACACAAAAATCCTTTATGGTAATGATGTTATTTTGAGGCATTATGGAAAACTCCATAATCGCCAATAACACTTATAACTGATCTCTCATAACTTGTTTTTATGCAGAAGAACAAAACAAACTTATACTGATAACACTTGTAACTTAATGAGCACAGCTTAAAACTTCTACGATAACTAACAGAAATGAAACACATTAGTTAATGGTTCAATAAAACTGCTGCTCACTTACATACTTCTTGTGAGTGCAAATAAGTGTAGTGCATTTTATACAGGTGATGGGATGCTAAACTGTATGTATGGTTTTGCTGTGTGATGGCTGCAGTATCAGTACAGAGTACTCTACAGTACGCACATGTTTTCTTGAGTGCTGGATTTACGGTGTGGTGCAGGCAAAGGGGAAGAAGCGAGAGCTAATACTCTTTTGTTTCTGCAGTGTGGTGAACCTTGAAATAGACAGTTCAGCGAAATAGCGCTTAAGATAGGCAAAGATAACACAAGTAACGTTGCATCCTCTGAAAATATTCCTTAGTTTTGCACACACCAGCTCAATTGCATTCAGATCACATTTATGCGGAGGTAGACAATTTGTAATGTGACCCCCTTTGAAGGCCATAACATCCACAGATGTTCATATAACTACAAATTATTTTCAAGTAAATGCTTATGTGCATTACCACCTGACTAGCAACAAGGATACACTGGCAATTCAAATGCACTAAACGAGCCTTTATGAAGAAAGCTTAAACTACAAAGGGATAATGTTATACAATACACTTCTAACTTCATTTAAACAAGCTGCATCATTAAAACACTAAGAATAAGGTAAAGACATTTTGCCTGCACACTGTTTTTATACGGTTAAATAAACTTTAGAACCATAACCATGTAAATGAGCACTGGGAGCATAGTACATTAAAAAATCTGTAATACGAGGCATGTTTTTTAAGTCAGTACCGTTTTGCGAATACGCCGCCACAGCCCTACGGTCGGCGTTCTGCGCTTGCATGCTAGTTACCTGCTTCTCTCGTCTACACACTGACGCCATTACTGTCTGATTCTTCATTGTGTACGTTGGTTACTGAGTGTTTAAGATGCCTCCGACAATCGTGAGTCCTGCCGGTTGTGAAGTACGGGCTGTTATACGATTTTTTAGTGATAAAGGCGTAAAACCGACCGATATTCATTGTGAGATCTATGAAATTTATGGAAAAAACATGAGTGACGGAATGGTAAGGATATGGGTGAGAGCATTTAAAGATGGCCTCACAAATGTGCATGATGAGGAACGGAGTAGGCGTCCTTCGGTCGTTACTGAAGATTTGGTGCAGTAAGTTGATGAAAAGGTAAGCGAAAGCAGACGCTTTACAATTCCATCATTTTGCGACTATTTTTCTCAATATTCTCGTAGGGTTTTGTATCGCATTGTGACCGAGAACTTGAAGTACCGGAAATTGTGTATACGTTGGGTTCCGAAAATGTTGACGGATTTGCACAAAACCCAACGTTTAGGCAGTGCATTGACTTTCCTTGAGCGGTACCAAAATGAAGGTGAAGATTTTTTAGACCAAATTGTTACTGGTGACGAAACAGGGGAGGCCTACGTCACACCAGAATCGAAACAACAATCCATGGAATGGCGACATTCATCATCGCCCACAAAATTGAAGTTTAAGCAAACAATTTCTGCCTGGAAAATCATGTGCACACTTCTTTGGGACAGAAAAGGAGTATTGCTAGTGGAGTTTCTGCCTCGTAATGAGACAATAAATGCAGTGTTTTATTGTGAGATGTTGAATAATCTGCGCCGTGCAATCCTGAACAGAAGACGTGGGAAGTTGAGTAAGGGTATCGTTTTGCTGCATGACAATGCCCGTCCACATGTGGCTAATCGGACCAAAGATCTCATCAAATCTTTTCAATGGGAAACTTTAGATCATCCTCTATACAGCCCTGATCTGGCGCCCTGCGACTACCATTTGTTCCTGCTCTTGAAGAAACATCTGGGCAGTCAGCGTCTTCAAGATGACAACGAAGTCAAAACAGTACAGTGGTTAACACGTCAGGCAGCAGAATTTTATAAGGAGGGTATTCCAAGACAGGTGCCGCGTTACGACAAGTGCCTCAATATTCACGGAAATTGTGTAGAAAGTAGATTAAGGTACAGGCTTTCATGTAAAAATAAAATTATTGCGATATCTATGCACGTATTTTTTAATTCCAAAACAGTACTGACTTAAAAAACATGCCTCATAGTTATATTATGACATTTCTTGTAGTAAAGTAGACTATGCAAATACCACATGAAAACTATAGAAAAGGTGCTTACTGTACATATTGTACGTAATCAATTTGACTTTATGTATATATGGTATTTATACATTTTAATGTGTCTCATAACATGTATATGTTACCAAGGATGAACTAAAATTCTAATTCTAACTTACAATTATTGTAAACTGGTTAGCTAATTAACCTCGAAATTGATCAAAAAAAATATGGCGGACATGATAACGCTTAGCGTATTAGCCACTAGATGTCAGTACATAGTGCATTTCAGATTTCAAGGTTGTCATCTATGTTTACGGAGTTAAACGAAACTTACTGAATGAGGACTTAGTACCTGATTGCTCTTGTTATTGTGCGCATACTGTACTTACTGCATAGTTTGAAATCATTGATAGATAAATCTGTATCTGTAAACGTATATAGAAAAAAATAATTTAATGAATATTTTAATATATTATGTACATGTGTAAATTTATAAGGGATAGAAGAAGGTCTTCAATACACCAGCTTTTTGAAAAAATTGCTTTCAATATTTTAACAAATGAGTTCATCAGAGCAAGGGAAATTGTCAATAAATATGGATTAAAATTTTTTAAAGTGTGTTTTATGTTTGCAACATAATGACACCCACCCACAGTAACTCAGCAAATCTCTTAGGATTACATTTAGACAACAGACTAACGTGGGAAACACACATACTTTACGTCTGTGAAAAGCTTGCTAGAATCTGGTATCTTATAGGGAAACTAAAGAAATGTGTTAGTAGAGATATGTTAATAACATCTTACTATGCCTTCTTTCATCCATATATACTGTATGGAGTTAGGCTTTGGGGTAACTGTGCTACCTCAAAAAATGCATTTATATGGCAAAAGAAATCTCTCAGACTAATTTTAGGTTTAGTACAACACGATACATGTAAGCCTAGTTTTATAGACCCTAAGATATTGAATATACCGTCAGTGTATATATACACCAATATCATACACGTTAAAGAGAATCAAAACTTATTTATAAATCATTCCTCAGTACACAGTTATGACACTCGATGCAAACATAATTTAGATACACCTCACAACCGATTGACTAAGACCATAAGTAGCCACTGTTATCAACAGTTAAAATTATTCAATAAGCCTCCTCTGGAAATAAAAGAACTGCCACAAAGCAGATTTGATATAGTATTAAAAATCTGGTTTAAACACAAAGCATCTTTTACTGTACAAGAATACTGTGACTTTGTGAATTCGTGATATAACAAAACGGGTTTACAAAACACAAAAACTACACTTTATTTTCCGTAGCAAATACATTCTTCCATTACAATTTTTTAGCTAACCAAAAACTGTTTATTTTAAAAAAAAACACTCAACTGTCTCTCTCTTCCGTAACGATCGGCCCCGAAGGTTCACGAATCTCCACCGGCCATCATTTATTTTGTCGGCTTCGCGAGTCGGCCGCCAGGGTGACAATACTTAGAATATAACATACACGCTAGTGAATTTATATAAAACTATTGTAAATTATAGTATTAGGTACCGAATTGTTTAATTTTATTATTACCATAGTAAAGTTAACTTACGATAATTACCAGCTTAAGCCATGCAAATAATCTGATTTCACCCAGAATCTTATATGCATTAATTTGTAAACCTTCTGCACTTGTAAATACATTGTGAATACTTTTTATAACTCACGAAACCTGTTGCTTCTTGTAAGCTTAATGGTTAATAAAGGATTATGATAATGATTATTATTAACTATTTACAGTTTATTTGTAGTAATTTCAAACATTTTTCACTTTGCTGATAAATCTATGTGTCAAAATCTTTAGTAAATTTATGTAGAGTAGTCAAAACTTGAGTGGAAAGAATTAAACAATTTTGCAAACAAAAATAATAAATTGTATAAATTATGGGTTTTCTTATCAAATAATTACACCCATTTTGAAATATAAATTTTTCTGTTTTAAAGACAAAGTCCCCTTGACAAGAAGCTACAAACATAAAATCAGAGTGCATTATTTTTCAGAGTTTTATTTAAATATTGTTTGATTTCATCTTCTTAGCTGAATAGAATTGTTATTTATAAGATTTCTGGATAATGTTGTGGAATATTGATTAAACATATACATATAAAATTACTGAAACATATACTTGACAAAAGTTAAACAAAAGAACATTTGTTATTGTCTTTGCTTTCATCTATCACACACTCCCTCTCCAATGATGTCAAGTAATAGAAAGGAAAATTCACTTCAGCTTACCCATTCATTTTCTTGTCACAAGTCCTGATGTGATTATTGAGAAACATCTTTGCTGTCGTTGGTGAGCCCAATGATTTTGAGTTTTGAGGTTTGGTACTTATCCTAAGGATAAATGCAACTATTTATTCACTAATGATTAGTTTTAGTTTTTCACCAGCTCTTATCCACATCACATTTTTGTCCAACAGCATAATTGCTTACTTTTTCTCTTCCTCAGTGATGTGGAGTTTTACTTTTGCCATGAATGCTATTTAACAGTGTTGTATATCAGCCTTTTGTACACGTCACATGTTAAACACCACACATTTCATTTCTACACATGTTTTCACTTCAACTGATTCTATACAATGACTTTGAATGCAGGGAACGTTTTGGGATTATTTCCATATACAGGTGTTCTTTGTCATGTCTTTATTACATTTGATTCTGTATGTTTATTAGTGGGCGTACCCCTCCCCTTGTATTTTCAACATGTTGATGTGGGCAAAAGAATTGAGCTAATAACAAAACAAAAGAGTACCTAAAACTGGATTTTATCGGGGATTGTACCCAATTGTTATCTACTATTAGTCTACACTATGACAGAGACAAAGCGCCTCTGTGGTGTGAGTATAACATGTCTGTCTTACATTCAAAAGGTTCCTAATCTCGACCGGGATGAGCATTTTGGATAAGGATTTTTCCAGCATTTTCTTTTATCCTAAAGATGAATGTTGGGTAACTTTAAGTTCGAAGGACTGGGCTCATTTGAGTATCATTTCACCCATTTTATTCAATGATCAATATGACCTAATCAGTTAAAGGATGTTAAACCTCAAGAACACATAATATATAAATATGACAGAGACTAAATCAAGTAATCTTTTAAGTGGTCTAGAAAATTGTGACAGTAATAAAATTTATTGCTTTCTTCTCAGTTGCTCATCATGGGGATATCTCTCTTTTCAAGTGGTTTGAGCTAGAGAGTGAATTGTGAATCTTAACACTATAAAATATTTTGAAAGAGTCTGTGCACTTTAAAATAAGCATACTAGACAAAAACCCTCTGTAACGTGCATGTAGAGATGAAATGTTAGGCCTTTACAGCCTTTACACATGGTGCAGTGATCAAGCCACGTGCTCAATTGCATGCACACTGCCTCTAGTTGAGCATAAGATGGTAGCAATCAGTGGGGTATTGTTGTTGCATGCAGATGTTGTTCAGAAACATGGGTAAATATATGAGGATATCACAGGGTGGCAAAAAGGATGAATCATTTTAGTTAATTGATGGAAATTAATCATTTCTCCACACTAGCCATACATAGGCTAAGGTGTTTGATAGAGTCAACATGAAAAATTCAATGCCATGGCCGGGATTTGAACCACGGATCTCCTGGTTTCCGTCCAGCCGCTCTTAATCTTTGAGCTACCATGGCCAACATGCCCTCCTGACATTAAATTATCCAGTTGACTCATATATTTCCCTGGTAGGCCAATAGGGGCTCTTGCATCCGAGATACTCCATTTGTCGCGACTTACTATCCTAACTACTGAAGTCTGAGGCTTCATCATTTAACTCTTATTATTTTCTTTAATTGATGGAAATTAATCATTTCTGCGCACTAGCCATATATAGGCTAAGGTTTTTGATAGATAGAGTCAACATGAAAAATTCAATGCCATGGCTGGGATTTGAACCATGGATCTCCTGATTTCCGTCCAGTCCCTCTTAACCTTAAAACCTTAGCCTATATACAGCTAGTGTGGAGAAATGATAAATTTTCATCAATTAACTAAAATAATAAGAGTTAAATGATGAAGCCTGGGACTTAAGTACTTACGATAGTAAGTCGCCACAAACGGTGTATCTCGTATGCTAGATCCCCAAGTAGTCTACCAGGGAAAGATATGAGTCAACTGGAGAATTTAATATCAGGAGGGCACATTGGCCATGATAGCTCAAAGGTTAAGAGCGACTGGATGGAAACCAGGGGATCAGTGGTTCAAATCCCAGCTATGGCATTGAATTTTTCATGTTGACTCTATCTATCAAAAAGCTTAGCCTATAATATGGCTAGTATGAAGAAATGTATAATTTCCATCAATTAACTAAAATGCTTTAAACTATTCACCTTATGAAAAGCTCTGAAAAATTTAGAGTTAAAATAACATTTTTATCTGTTCTATGAGTTATTCATGATCTTAATACATTTTAAAACTCTAAAGCTATATTTTTCAACTTATTTGTATTATTAATAACACATTCCTTATTTGGAAGTATTTATATATTTAAAATTTTGTCTAATGTGCAAAAACTACCTTTTAATCAACAATTTTTTTACAATTTTTTATAAGTCTTATATTTTTGTGGTTTGGTTTCATATAATTGTATTCTTTGTGATTGAATGGGAAATGTTTACTTATTCTGGCTTGAAGGTTGTCTTTCTGATTATTTGTTTTAATTTGAATTTACTTTCAAGAACCTCAAATATGTTAAATTAACCTTATTTTTTTTGAAAGCTTCTATTAAGCATATCCTTTGCTTTGCTTCTCAAATTATTTTAATTGTAATAATAATAAAATTATTAATTTAATTATTTAATTCAAATTATTTTAATATTTTATTTATAATTTCAACTGAAATAACATATTTCAGTCAAATAAAGACTATTTGTGTATTTGAAACTGCATCTCATCCCCATATAGTTAGACCATAGATTAGGGGATAAACATATACCTATATATACCTATACATATATATTGTGACTGTGGGTTTGTAGAATTAAAAGGTTCAATTTGCAGAAATTTAAAATATTCTTTATTTCCATAGAAATACACTCTGATCGATCCTTACAGTACAAGAATTATGTCATATACACAGTTACAATCTACCAATGTCGTTGACCACAACAAAGAGTTCACACACCAGTTTCAATTACAACTCCACTCTGTTTATATGAGCTTACAACAGTCCAATGGAATGTCACGATCTCTTAAATATACATACACTGATAATTCTAGGCTTTTCTCAAACAAACAAGAAACAGAATGTCCTCTATCAATCAAGATGTGACTAGAATGTTTCATTTATCTCTTTATTTACTTCCACAGACCGTTTTATCTCTGCGCTATGTTTACATGCATCTTACATTTTATCTATTAAATAATATTGTACCCATATATCTTAGCTGTCAATTTTGGTAATTTTAGTTTGGAAAGGTAAATTAGAATTAACACTGTGAAGTAATGTAATAACTAGATTGACAGTTTCTTGATAATACCTTCAAGTGGAGGTGAAACACTTTAACGGAAAATTTTTGGTATATGAAGTACAGTGTGTCTTAGTCGTCTCATAGCATAATTTTAATTGTTTGATAATTTTGTTTATATGTGCATGACAATAAGGATATGCTGTATAGAGCAAATGAAATATTATGCAGTAATGTACATTACGCATAAGCTAAATAATGTAATTATACGTCTGTTATTCTAAAATACAGAAGGTAGCATTTGAGCTTGATGTGTTGTATTCCATTAGCATATATGAGGGGGGACCAAAAATAAACCGGACTCCGAGTGCGGTACCACTCGTAGACGTAGTGCAGAGTTCTCACGCTAGATGGTGGTAGTAGACAACTTCATGAAACAGCTGTGCAGGCGGCGTCAGTGTAGAGCTGAACGTGCAAGTGTGGTATTGTGTTTCTCTGACTTTTGGCGGGTTACCTCTGCAAAGTGGTTATGGCAACTTCAAAAGAACAAAGAGTGTGTGTGAAATTTTGTTTCCTTTTAAAACACCTACAACAGAGACCCACCAAATGCTTCAGGAAGCATTTCAGGAGGACGCTATTAGCCGCACACAGGTTTTCGAGTGGTTTGGGCGCTTATACGTGGTGAGATGTGTGTTGAAGACCAAGGTCGTTCTGGATGCCCTTCAACATTGCAAAATGGGGAGAGCATTGAAAACGTCCACCAAAAGATCAACGAGGACCGTTGCCAAACGAACGACCAAATTTCAGCAGCGACATTAATCAGTTGGTGCTCGTGCCAGCGGATTTTGAGTTAGGATTTGCACATGAGACATGTTGGTGCTAAATTTGTTCTGCACCTTCTCACACAGGAGCACAAAACCATCCGCATGAATGTGTGTCTGGACTTGACAGAGATTGCACATGTTCCAAACTTCTTGAACAAAGTCATTACAGGACATGAGAGTTGGTGTTACGGGTATGACCCAGACACCAGGCAAGCGTCAAGCCAGTGGAGGACTCCCAAATCTCCCAGACCAGAAAAAGCAAGGCAAGTGAGGTCAAATGTTAAGACTATGGTCATTGTCTTTTTTGAAGTTCATGGAATTGTGCATCGGGAATTCGTACCCCCTTGCCAGACTGTTAACCAGCACTTTTACTTGGATGTTTTAAGGCATCTGCGAGAGGATGTGAGGAGCAAACGTCCAGAACTTTGGCGATCAGGTGACTGGTTTCTGCATCACGACAACACTCCAGGACACACGGCCTTATGAGTGACCCACTATTTGGCATCTAAGAGGTGGTCTGTCCTTCCCCAGACTCCGTATTTACCGGACCTAGCCCCATGTTACTGTTTTCTGTTTCCATGAATGAAAAAAATGGTAAAAGGGGGAGCATTATGACGAATTGGAAGTGGTAGAAACAGCTCGGCAAAGGGTACTGGACTATATCAAACTTAAAGAGTTCCAAACATGCTTCCAACAGTGGGAAAAGAGACGAGAC
This sequence comes from Mantis religiosa, assembly GCA_030765055.1. Lineage (NCBI taxonomy): Eukaryota > Metazoa > Arthropoda > Insecta > Mantodea > Mantidae > Mantis > Mantis religiosa. Next base: position 2,402,412 of record JAUKNK010000076.1, on the reverse strand, counting down.
AAGTGCATCACATGTAATGCAGAGTATTTTGAAGGTGAGGGAAGTAATTTTGTAAAAAGGTTCATCAATAAAGTTTTTATGAAAACAATCCGATTTCTTTTGGGTCCCCCCTCGTACATATACCACTTTGACAGTCTATGTATAGTGACTTTCCTGGCCAAAATGAATATACAAGTGCAATCTAATCTAATCATTAAAGAACTTATAGTTTTCATTTTAAAACATATAATTTGGAGCTGAATATATGGCAAGTCTTTTTAATATGTTAACGTCAGATTAATTTTTTTTTAGGTATTATTTTCAAAACATTGGATATTTATCTAGTTTATAATTTTTCCTCCACAGTTCAACTTATATTTGGATAATCTGTTTTGTTGAGATTAAATACCATATATTTTGTTATTTCTGCATTTATAACTAAGTTGCATTTTGTGCTCATGGACATAACTCTATATGTAATACTAACACAAAGGTTTGCAATGTTCTTAAAGCATTTCAAGTCTAAATGAGTAATGTGATATGTTTTGTAGGTTCATTAAGTACATGCAGCGCCTGCAATGCCGAATATCACTTGGCTTGTGGAGGGTATGAGAGCAAATGTCCACAATGCACTGTTAAGCAAGAAGGAGAACCTCCAGAAAATAGCTCAGCAAGTAGCTTTCTACAATCAAGAAACTGTTTTCTACAGCCCTATGTTACAGAAAATAATCCAGATATCAAAGGTAAATTAATGTAGTTTTTAATTAATGGCATGTTGGTGTTTTGTTATAAATGTTGATAATTTAAATGGGTTTTACTTCATGGCTGTTCTATGTATGATTCATATCTGTGCAAAGCTTTGAATCTTTGGGTGGAGTGGCCAAACAAACATGAATGAAAATGTGCACTTTTATCATAGGATAAACCAAATTAAATGGGTAATCTGAATGATTATTACAATTGAGGTCTCAGGTTTTCAAGAACCCATGTTTACATGGCAATAGGGATGCATAGGTAATTTTTTTAGTAATTTAGTAATTTATTTCCTTTTATATCAACAAATGGAAATACAAAATCAAGATTACATTTATAAAATCCATACTGAAATATGCCATATATTCCTAAATTCTGAAAATCCTATAATGTCATGTTGCCCACCATTGAATAGTAATTCGGTCCCCATACACTTAACCCTAGGTTTTAGTGTATTGGAGGCCCTCTAATCCTTTTTACACTTTCTGCCATTTCACCTATCCCACTCTACATTAACTTTTCATAAATAATTCCCTATATTTCTCCTGTTCTTTTCTCCTTTTGCTGAGAACATTTTTCTATTTACTAGTTCACCACCCAAATTGTCCCATTTACGTAGCCAAGACTGCTCTCTCCATATCTTTGTTTGATTACAATATAATATACCGTGGAAATCTGCATTCTGTTCTCCACACAATGGACATTTACCTAGCTCCTTCTCTTGACCTATACCTTTCAAGTTTCTCACTCCTGTTCTCGCCCAAGCAAAACCTTCTGGCCCTAACTTACTACATATATCCGTCCCTCCCCCAGGTTGTTTTTATTTCTCTATATAATCTCAGTGAGCTTTTGTCATTTGTATTGACGAAAATATCTTGTCTGTCAATATCTTCTAATCTTAGCTTAACTTCTTTCCAAAAGCCTCTATACCCATACTCTGCATTTATCCAAGAATGACCCATACCTGTCTGCTTCAACACGTCATTCATTTTATGTGACCAAGACTACCTCCCCCCCCAGTTACTTCTCTTTTGAATATGAAAACATTCTTTGATTATATTGCCATCTTCCAAGTTAGTGATTCTGTATAAATATTTCATTGTCCTTGACAAGATTTTAATTTTATTAGAATGCCTGCCTAGTTATAATTGTGCTGCCCAATTAGGTTATGCTATTGGTAATACCAATATGTATTTACAAAAGGATCTATGCAATCTATCAGTCTCTCTCCAAGCCTCATCTACTCCGCAAAACTCTGATCCATGTAACATTCTATTTTCTACTACTGCTCTCACCAAGGCAGCCCAGGTTCGTTCCCAGGTGACTGCAAAGTGAGATTTTTGGTGGACAACACGGTGCTGGGGCAGGTTTTCTCCAGGACCTCCGGTCTCCCCCGCCATCTCATTCCACCGGTGCTCCATCTTCATCTCATGTATCGTCAGTGTCACTGCCTGTGGTGCCATATGTAATAAAACTGGGAGTTAAACACTACACTACACACTACATTTCACCTGGTGCATAGATACGATAACTGTTGTTATCATATTATGTTGTTATTGTAGTTCGTTTCAATGAATGTGAACACTATAAATGATGGATAAATACAAACAATATCTTGCTTTTTGATGTTTCTCTGTGAAGATATATAACTTAATGTAATTTAACAAAGGAATTCCAAAATAATAACCGTATTAGTTTCAAAACATTTTATTAAAGAGATAATTTTTTTTGTCCTTTCAACAGTCCATTTAATACCAAACATTGAATGAATAAATGAATGAATGAATGAATGAATGAATGAATGAATGAATGAATGAATGAATGAAATGGGTGATATGGCACTCAGATGAGTCCAGTGCTTCTAGAGCTCAGAGCTACCTGACATTCATCTTTGTAGGTTAAGGCAAAACATTGGAAAAAACCTTATCCAGGTAACTCATCCATAGCAAGATTTGAACTCGAAACCTCTTGAGTTTGAGGTAAACACGTTACCTCACACCATGGATGCAGGCAACAAACAGATGTAATTAACTGAATATGAGCTGCTTGTATAGGTTTATCAAAACAATGAAACCAGTAATTGTTAAACATTAACTTCTGTGAACAGCTTACGGAATTTAAGTAGCAAGAAGTAGCAGAACACAAATAAGTACATAAATAAGTAAAGCTGAGCCAATGTGGAAAATTAAATATCAGCGCTTCTTTAAATGAGTGGTTCAACGTGACTGCCATTGAGAGGAAGACATCTTACCATTTTCGATATATGCTCATATGCGGCTTCCAGCCTTGCAGGTATAACTGTGGTCATCTCATACATGATTAGCTCCTGCAGTTGCTCTAAAGTCTCAGGACGCCTCGACCAAACCTGAATTTGAGATAACCACAGAGGAAAAAATCCCACTGGGTAAGATCTGGAGATCTTGGAGGCCGTACAGAATTGCTAATGAATCTTTTGGGGAGAAAACACAATAATTCAGATTATTCATGCTGAGCACATTCCGTAAAATATGATCTGGAAATTTGCCATCTTACCTCCCACAAAAATGTCTTTCAAGGAAAGAAATTGTATCACTGGTGGTATGTGCAGGAGCACCATCGTGCTGGAACAAGCCATTTGATTCTTCATTTTCATCCAGTTGGTCAATAAACTCAGATAAAATTTCCTCCATATATCGCCGAGCATTTAGTCTTCCTTCAAAGAAAATTGCATCAATTATACACTGCTGCAACAGGGCAGACCATACTCCAATATTTTTAATGCTGTGAAATTTCCACAAACTGATTTGGAGGCTCAGAACCACTTATGCATGCATTTTATGTGTTGATATGGCCTGTGACCTCGATCTAGAATTCATCTGAGGTGAAGAATAGATTGAGTTGCTAATCATTCTCAAAACACTCCAGAAATTTACATGGGCCAATAGGTCTTGCTTTTGAAATTTACGCCAGTGTGATTTTATATGGGTAGATTTGCAGTTTTTTCCTGACTACCATATGGCAAGTGTTGCAACTGGGCAGACCATACTCCAATATTTTTAATACTGTGAAATTTCCACAAACTGATTTGGAGGCTCAGAACCCCTTATGCATGCATTTTATGTGTTATTATGGCCTGTGACCTCGAACTAGCATTCCTCTGAGGTGAAGAATAGATTGAGTTGCTAATCTTTCTCAAAACACTCCAGAAATTTACATGGGCCAATAGGTCTTGCTTTTGAAACTTACGCCACTGTGATTTTATATGGGTAGAGTTGCAGTTTTTTCCTGACTACCATATGGCAAGTGTTGCAACAGGGCAGACCATACTCCAATATTTTTAATACTGCGAAATTTCCACATACTGATTTCGAGGCTCAGAACCCCTCATGCATGCATTTTATGTGTTGTTATGGCCTGTGACCTCGATCTAGAATTCATTTGAGGTGAAGAATAGATTGAGTTCCTAATCATTCTCAAAACACTCCAGAAATTTACATGGGCCAATAGGTCTTGCTTTTGAAACTTACGCCAGTGTGATTTTATATGGGTAGAGTTGCAGTTTTTTCCTGACTACCATATGGCAAGTGTTGCAACAGGGCAGACCATACTCCAATATTTTTAATACTGTTAAATTTCCACAAACTGATTTGGAGGCTCAGAACCCCTTATGCATGCATTTTATGTGTTGATATGGCCTGTGACCTCAAACTAGCATTCATCTGAGGTGAAGAATAGATTGAGTTGCTAATCATTATCAAAATACTCCAGAAATTTACCTGGGCCAATTGGTCTTGCTTTTGAAACTTACGCCACTGTGATTTTATATGGGTAGAGTTGCAGTACCTTGCTGACTACCATATGGCAAGAACTAATGAAAGTCCTATCTGCCTAACTAGCTGCCGCAAGATGTATGAGGCTTATCTGTCATAATATTATTTATTACTTTTAGATTTGGACCATTCACCTTACAATGTCCAGTGTCTCTCTTTTTGCGAGTAACTTATCCTGTATCTTGGAAATGTTTGATGCACATATTGGTTTAAAAAGCTATAAGGATACCAACAGTAATAAAGACATTTTAATTTAAGCGTGAGAATGACAAAAAAATCTATATCATATAATAGTAAAACATAAAACATAAGACATTTATGTTGAAAACAAATGTATATCAGTTTGATGATACCTGGACATTTTTGACAAAATTACGCTCCAAGGGACATGTCTGAATGCCAGATAGCAATGCATAAACTCCTCTATACAGGATTTAAATTATATTCATGTCACACCAGCCTGTACCAAAATAGCATTGAACATGAAGACGAGGTGCTCTGTGTACATATCCATGGTGGTAGCCTTTAGAGTAGAAACGTGGTACTTATACATATGTACTACAATCTCAAAAACTATTTGTAGTTGGTTTATTGATACTCGTTACTTACTTGTTTATATTAAAGAGAGACTAGTTTCAAAGGCTTTTGCCTACATTTTCAATCTCTTTCCAACTGGCATCTGTTGTTGTCTGCTCCCTCTCTGGTGGTGGAACTATGAACTTTTTTGTCAAATTATCTACTTGTGGGAATTCAATCTTCATTACGTGATCCTTATTTTTCCATATGAATATGTTCTCCCATGTTGTCAATTTAGTTTGGATCGCGTAATGAACTTTGAAATCCACCAGTAGATAATTTGGCAAAAAGATACATAGTTCCCCCACCAGAGAGAGAGCAGACAACAACAGATGCCAGTTGGAAGAGATTGAAAATGGAGGCGAATGCCTTTGAAAATAGTCTCTCATTAATATAAACAAGTAAGTGGCGAGTAACAATAAACCAACTACAAATAGTGTTTGAGATTAATTTTTACATCACCATTACTAAATTACTCCAAACACATATGTACTACAATGTTTATCACAATTACCGTAGAAGGGGTGAAAGGGTAGGCTGGTTGTATTAGTTATTAGCAAAACCACATTCAGGGTGCTGTAATTTGCATACTTTTCCACAAACTTTACCACTTCTTAACACATTACCACTTCTCTAAAAATTAACACATAAAATGTGCTTCAAATAGACTTCTGATTTCTCTATAGGGATTTATTATCACGTATATGTCGTACACAAAAATCCTTTTTGGTAATGATGTTATTTTGAGGCATTATGGAAAACTCCATAATCGCCAATAACACTTATAACTGATCTCTCATAACTTGTTTTTATGCAGAAGAACAAAACAAACTTATACTGATAACACTTGTAACTTAATGAGCACAGCTTAAAACTTCTACGATAGCTAACAGAAATGAAACCCATTAGTTAATGGTTCAATAAAACTGCTGTTCACTTACATCATTCTTGTGAGTGCAAATAAGTGTAGTGCATTTTATACAGGTGATGGGATGCTAAACTGTATGTATTGTTTTGCTGTTTGATGGCTGCAGTATCAGTACAGAGTACTGTAGAGTACGCGCATGTTTTCTTGAGTGCTGGATTTACGGTGTGGTGCAGGCAAAGGGGAAGAAGCGAGAGCTAATACTCTTTTGTTTCTGCAGTGTGGTGAACCTTGAAATAGACATAACATCCACAGATGTTCATACAAATACAAATTATTTTCAAGTAAATGCTTATGTGCATTACCACCTGACTACTAACAAGGATACACTGGCAATTCGAATGCACTAAACGAGCCTTTATGAAGAAAGCTTTAACTACAAAGGGATAATGTTATACAATAAACTTCTAAATTCATTTAAACAAGCTGCATCATTAAAACACTAAGAATAAAGTAAAGACATTTTTGCCTGCACACTGTTTTTATACGGTTAATGAAACTTTAGAACCATAACCATGTAAATGAGCACTGGGAGCATAGTACATTCAAAAATCTGTAATATGAGGCATGTTTTTTAAGTCAGTAGCGTTTTGCGAATACGCCGCCACAGCGCTACGGTCGGCGTTCTGCGCATGCATGCTAGTTACCTGCATCTCTCGTCTACACACTGACGCCATTACTGTCTGATTCTTCATTGTGTACGTTGGTTACTGAGTGTTTAAGATGCCTCCGACAATCGTGAGTCCTGCCGGTTGTGAAGTACGGGCTGTTATACGATTTCTTAGCGATAAAGGCGTAAAACCGACCGATATTCATTGTGAGATCTATGAAATTTATGGAAAAAACATGAGTGACGGAACGGTAAGGAAATGGGTGAGAGCATTTAAAGATGGCCTCACAAATGTGCATGATGAAGACCGGAGTAGGCGTCCTTCGGTCGTTACTGAAGATTTGGTGCAGTAAGTGGATGAAAAGGTGAGCGAAAGCAGACGCTTTACAATGCCATCATTTTGCGACTATTTTTCTCAATATTCTCGTAGGGTTTTGTATCGCATTGTGACCGAGAACTTGAAGTACCGGAAATTGTGTATACGTTGGGTTCCGAAAATGTTGACGGATTTGCACAAAACCCAACGTTTAGGCAGTGCATTGACTTTCCTTGAGCGGTACCAAAATGAAGGTGAAGATTTTTCAGACCAAATTGTTACTGGTGACGAAACAGGGGAGGCCTACGTCACACCAGAATCGAAACAACAATCCATGGAATGGCGACATTCATCATCGTCCACAAAATTGAAGTTTAAGCAAACAATTTCTGCCTGGAAAATCATGTGCACACTTCTTTGGGACAGAAAAGGAGTATTGCTAGTGGAGTTTCTGCCTCGTAATGAGACAATAAATGCAGTGCTTTATTGTGAGATGTTGAATAATCTGCGCCGTGCAATCCTGAACAGAAGACGTGGGAAGTTGAGTAAGGGTATCGTTTTGCTGCATGACAATGCCCGTCCACATGTGGCTAATCGGACCAAAGATCTCATCAAATCTTTTCAATGGGAAACTTTAGATCATCCTCCATACAGCCCTGATCTGGCGCCCTGCGACTACCATTTGTTCCTGCTCTTGAAGAAACATCTGGGCAGTCAGCGTCTTCAAGATGACAACGAAGTCAAAACAGTACAGTGGTTAACACGTCAGGCAGCAGAATTTTATGAGGAGGGTATTCTAAGACAGGTGCCGCGTTATGACAAGTGCCTCAATATTCACGGAAATTGTGTAGAAAGTAGATTAAGGTACAGGCTTTCATGTAAAAATAAAATTATTGCGATATCTATGCACGTATTTTTTAATTCCAAAACAGTACTGACTTAAAAAACATGCCTCATAGTTATATTATGACATTTCTGGTAGTAAAGTAGACTATGCAAATACCACATGAAAACTATAGAAAAGGTGCTTACTGTACATATTGTACGTAATCAATTTGACTTTATGTATATATGGTATTTATACATTTTAATGTGTCTCATAACATGTATATGTTACCAAGGATGAACTAAAATTCTAATTCTAACTTACAATTATTGTAAACTGGTTAGCTAATTAACCTCGAAATTGATCAAAAAAATATGGGGGACATGATAAAGCTTAGCGTATTAGCCACTAGATGTCAGTGTATAGTGCATTTCAGATTTCAAAGTTGTCATCTATGTTTACGGAGTTAAACGTAACTTACTGAATGAGGACTTAGTACCTGATTGCTCTTGTTATTGTGCGCATACTGTACTTACTGCATAGTTTGAAATCATTGATAGATAAATCTGTATCTGTAAACGTATATAGAAAAAAATAATTTAATGAATATTTTAATATATTATGTACATGTGTAAGTTTATCAGGGATAGAAGAAGGTGTTTAATATACCGGCTTTTTGGAAAAATTGATTTCAATATTTTAAGAAATGAGTTCATCAGAGCAAGGGAAAATGTCAATAAATATGGATTAAAATTTTTTAAAGTGTGTTTTATGTTTGCAACATAATGACACCCACCCACAGTAATTCAGCAAATCTCTTAGGATTACATTTAGACAACAGACTAACGTGGGAAACACACATATTTTACCTCTGTGAAAAGCTTGCCAGAATCTGGTATCTTATAGGGAAACTAAAGAAATGTGTTAGTAGAGATATGTTAATAACATCTTACTATGCCTTCTTTCATCCATATATACTGTATGGAGTTAGGCTTTGGGGTAAATGTGCTACCTCAAAAAATGCATTTATATGGCAAAAGAAATCTCTCAGACTAATTTTAGGTTTAGTACAACAGGATACATGTAAGCCTGGTTTTATAGACCCTAAGATAATGAATTTTACCGTCAGTGTATATATACACCAATATTATACACGTTAAAGAGAATCAAAACTTATTTATAAATCATTCCTCAGTACACAGTTATGACACTCGATGCAAACATAATTTAGATACATCTCACAACCGATTGACTAAGACCATAAATAGCCACTGTTATCAACAGTTAAAATTATTCAATAAGCCTCCTCTGGAAATAAAAGAACTGCCACAAAGCAGATTTGTTATAGTATTAAAAATCTGGTTTAAACACAAAGCATTTTTTACTTTACAAGAATAATGTGACTTTGTGAATTCGTGATATAACAACACGGGTTTGCAAAACACAAAAACTAGACTTTATTTTCCGTAGAAAATACATTCTTCCATTACAATTTTTTAGCTAACCAAAAACTTTATTTTTAAACAAAACACTCAACTGTCTCTCTCTTCCGTAACGATCGGCCCCGAAGTTTCACGAACCTCCACCGTCCATCAGTTATTTTATCGGCTTTGCGAGTCGGCCGCCAGGGTGACAATACTTAGAATATAACATACATGCTAGTGAATTTATATAAAAATATTGTAAATTATAGTATTAGGTACCGAATTCTTTAGTTTTATTATTACTATAGTAAAGTTAACTTACGATAATTACCAGCTTAAGCCATGCAAATAATCTGATTTCACCCAGAATCTTATATGCATTAATTTGTAAACCTTCTGTACTTGTAAATACATTGTGAATACTTTTTATAACTCACAAAACCTGTTGCTTCTTGTAAGCTTAATGGTTAATAAAGGATTATGATTATGATTATTATTAACTATTTACAGTTTATTTGTAGTAATTTCGAACATTTTTCACTTTGCTGATAAATCTATGTGTCAAAATCTTAAGTAAATTTATGTAGAGTAGTCAAAACTTGAGTGGAAAGAATTAAACAATTTTGCAAACAAAAATAATAAATTGTATAAATTATGGGTTTTCTTATGAAATAATTACACCCATTTTGAAATATAAATTCTTCTGTTTTAAAGACAAAGTCCCCTTGACAAGAAGCTACAAACATAAAATCAGAGTGCATTATTTTTAAGAGTTTTATTTAAATATTGTTTGATTTCATCTTCTTAGCTGAATAGAATTGTTATTTATAAGATTGCTGGATAATGTTGTGGAATATTGATTAAACATATACATATAAAATTACTGAAACATATACTTGACAAAAGTTAAACAAAAGGACATCTTGTTATTGTCTTTGCTTTCATCTATCACACACTCCCTCTCAAATGATGTCAAGTAATAGAAGGGAAATTTCACTTCATCTTACCCATTCATTTTCTTGTCACAAGTCCTGATGTGATTATTGAGAAACATCTTTGCTGTCGTTGGTGAGCCCAATGATTTTGAGTTTTGAGGTTTGGTACTTATCCTAAGGATAAATGCAAATATTTATTCACGAATGATTAGTTTTAGTTTTTCACCAGCTCTTGTCCAACAGCATTATTGCTTACTTGTTCTCTTCCTCAGTGATGTGGAGTTTTACTTTTGCCATGAGTGCTATTTAACAGTGTTGCATATCAGCCTTTTGTACACGTCACATGTTTAACAATACACATTTCATTTCTACACATGTTTTCACTTCAACTGATTCTATACAATGACTTTGAATGCAGGGAACGTTTTGGGATTATTTCCGTATACAGGTGTTCTTGGTCATGTCTTTATTACATTTGATTCTGTATGTTTATTAGTGGGCGTACCCTTCCCCTTTTATTTTCAACATGTTGATGTGGGCAAAAGAATTGAGCTAATAACAAAACAAAAGAGTACCTAAAACTGGATTTTATCGGGGATTGTACCCAATTGTTATCTACTATTAGTCTGCACTATGACAGAGACAAAGCGCCTCTGTGGTGTGAGTATAACATGTCTGTCTTACATTCAAAAGGTTCCTAATCTCGACCGGGATGAGCATTTTGGATAAGGATTTTTCCAGCATTTTCTTTTATCCTAAAGATGAATGTTGGGTAACTTTAAGTTCTAAGGACTGGGCTCATTTGAGTATCATTTCACCCATTTTATTCAATGATCAATATGACCTAATCAGTTAAAGGATGTTAAACCTCAAGAACACATAATATATAAATATGACAGAGACTAAATCAAGTAATCTTTTAAGTGGTCTAGAAAATTGTGACAGTAATAAAATATATTGCTTTCTTCTCAGTTGCTCATCATGGGGATATCTCTCTTTTCAAGTGGTTTGAGCTAGAGAGTGAATTGTGAATCTTAACACTATAAAATATTTTGAAAGAGTCTGTGCACTTTAAAATAAGCATACTAGGCAAAAACCCTCTGTAACGTGCATGTAGAGATGAAATGTTAGGCCTTTACAGCTTTTACACATGGTGCAGTGATCAAGCCACGTGCTCAATTGCATGCACACTGCCTCTAGTTCAGCATAAGATGGTAGCAATCAGTGCGGTATTGTTGTTGCATGCAGATGTTGTTCAGAAACATGGGTAAATATTTGAGGATATCACAGGGTGGCAAAAAGGATGAATCATTTTAGTTAATTGATGGAAATTAATCATTTCTCCACACTAGCCATACATAGGCTAAGGTTTTTGATAGAGTCAACATGAAAAATTCAATGCCATGGCCGGGATTTGAACCACGGATCTCCTGGTTTCCGTGCAGCCGCTCTTAATCTTTGAGCTACCATGGCCAACATGCCCTCCTGACATTAAATTATCCAGTTGACTCATATATTTCCCCGGTAGGCCACTAAGTCCTAACTACTGAAGTCTGAGGCTTCATCATTTAACTCTTATTATTTTATTTAATTGATGGAAATTAATCATTTCTCCGCACTTGCCATATATAGGCTAAGGTTTTTGATAGATAGAGTCAACATGAAAAATTCAATGCCATGACTGGGATTTGAACCATGGATCTCCTGATTTCCGTCCAGTCCCTCTTAACCTTAAAACCTTAGCCTATATACAGCTAGTGTGGAGAAATGATAAATTTTCATTAATTAACTAAAATAATAAGAGTTAAATGATGAAGCCTGGGACTTAAGTACTTACGATAGTAAGTCGCCACAAACGGTGTATCTCGTATGCTAGAGCCCCAAGTAGTGTACCAGGGAAATATATGAGTCAACTGGAGAATTTAATATCAGGAGGGCACATTGGCCATGATAGCTCAAAGGTTAAGAGCGACTGGATGGAAACCAGGAGATCCGTGGTGCAAGTCCCGGCCATGGCATTGAATTTTTCATGTTGACTCTATCTATCAAAAATCTTAGCCTATATACAGCTAGTGTGGAGAAATGATTAATTTCCATCAATTAACTAAAATAGTAAGAGTTAAATGATGAAGCCTGGGACTTAAGGACTGACGATAGTAAGTCGCCACCAATGGTGTATCTTGGATGGGAGAGCCCCTAGTGGTCTACCGGGCAAATATATGAGTCAAATGGGGAATTTAATATCAGGAAGGGACATTGACCATGGTAGCTCAAAGGTTAAGAGGGACTGGACAGAAACCAGGAGATCCGTGGTTCAAATCCCAGCCATGGCATTGAATTTTTCATGTTGACTATATATCAAAAAGCATCAATCATGTCTGTGGCCATATGGTGGCAAACTTGCTGGATTTGTTGGTGTTTTGCAGCAGACACTACATGTAGTAGTGTAATACACATGACCACAAAATGCAATGTGAGAATAATATTCGGGGGAAAAAAACCTGACTAGATTCCAGGTTGTGAATCACAATCACTTTTAAACCCAACAAGAATTGCGGGAGTCAGTGAATGAAGGTCCATCCCAACAAGAGAACAATCTCTTAACAAGAGAACGTTGTGATGGGAATTGCATGCAATGAACATTTGGGGTGAGCCACCTCACAAATGTGGGGTCACTGATTCAAACCCAACGGAAGGCGATGGAGGTTTTTGGGTGTAAAAATCCTTAGTAGACTTCCTTTGAAAGGGAAGTAAAGCCAGTGGTCCTGTGTTATAGATTTACAGTGCGTAAAAAAACCTCAGGTTGAATAAAGAGGCCTTGTAGCAAAATTAAGTGGACTTTCATGTCCGTTAGAGAATGGTACATTTCATTTCTATGCTAGGTCTATCCGAAAGTCCAAAGACTCCATCGTCTATCAACCAGGGAGCGATGGAAAACTCTGGGGCTCTTTCCTTGGGGCAATACCTGGAGTCTAAAAGGCCCCGCCATTAACGTCAAAATGGGTGAAAGTGGATATGCCACTTCCTTCATCAACCCTGCAAGGAAGATTACTGAATAACCTTGGTGGGGCTGCCTGGTGATCTAGTACACCTTCTACTAGCTCTGCAGGCTAGTATCCGGGACTTTTAGGCAACCCTCTGCTTCCTCTGGGCGGTGGAAGCCTGGCCAGAGGTACCCAATCACCCGCGGGTGTCAGGATCACACTGCTGCCTTGTGTCCAACCCAATCCGAACATCTCCCAGTCGGGAGCGGCTCATATGTTTGGCCCAAGGTTCTTCTTGCTAACGTCAAAGGTACCATGAGTGCTAGGGGTCTGCAGCTCCTGCACCACAGCACCTGAAGCGGACAGATCTCCTCCCCTACGGGTAGTAGAGAATGGGACACTGAGCAGTTACAGAATGACCAGGCATATAAAGCTTCATGTCTTCAAGGGCTAGAAGTCATTAAATATGGTCAGTAGATGATTGGCGGAATGTAATGTGCTCTGATTAATCACAATTTTACCTTTATTCAAATTATACACATTATTGAGTGCATCAAGGTCAAGTGAAGCATTTTATCCTGAATGTGCACAAGGTTAGATTTGAGCTGGAAGTGGGCCTGTGATGTTTTGGGGTGGTTTTCTTATTATGGATCACACCCACTCTCTGAGGTGACCACTAACATGCACCAACATGTTTATTTTAACATTGAGGCAGTGTTACCGTGATTGGTATGTTATGGTTTATACTATTGAATTCTTTTCAAATGACAGCAACCAGTTCATTAGGCCCAAAGAATATGCCACTAGTTTGTTGACACTTTCCCCAAGCTATTACTTCTCAGTTGGCCTGAAAAATCACCTGACTTGAACTCTATAGAAAATCTATGGGCCATTTTGGAAGAGTTTAACTTCTGTGCAATGTACCTGCACAACCTCCTGGACTCACTTCCTAACCAGTTCCAGGCGATTATCAAGTCCAGAGGGGGAGTCATGCAATATGCAGTGATGCTTATAATGATTTTTCTAGTGGGTGATAAATGTTTTTTTTCTGATGTGCTTATATAACATATTATTTATTTCAGTTAATAAAAATTGTTTTGCAGTTGATAAGTTGATAATTTTTGCTGTACTATAATCCAATGTATAATACTTTCCTTGACATTCTGTTATTTAAATAGTAATTTGTTTCCATTTCAGGCCCAAGCTATTGCCAGAAAGGGGCTTCTACAGACTGAAGAAAGAACAACAAGATCAATATAGCGTCTCCATGATTTCATAAATTTAATGCAATCTTCTGATTTGCCACCTCCACCTCCTTCTTGAGATGGTTAATCAATGAATTACTAAAGTATAACTTGATTTTAAATTACTTTTTACTATAGTGCCTTCTACATTATGAGAAGTGTGGAAGGGATAGAAGTTTCATTTTGTTCAGTTTGTAAATTAACAAGTACTAACCTAATCATTACAAAGAATAAGTGAATTTAAACTTCACTAACATTTGTATTATATCTGAATTTGAAAAGCGAACAAGCAGAATAATGGATTGTGTGAATTCTGATTCAGAAAATTTTTGTGGAAATTGTACCAGGGTTGTACATTTATACCAATCTTTCATTTGTACTACTCATACTACTACAGATTTTAAAATTATTATTTTGCAATTAAAAAGCCTACAATTAAGTGCTATTTTGTAGTTATAAGAATCTGTATGCAAAATGTATATGTAAAGCATATATGCATTCTATTAGTATTGGAATATGTTTGAGTTATGTAAGAAATTCAATCCAACTGTTTTTCCTGTCAGTAACATTCCTTTCTAGGTATTTGCAAAAAAATTATGTAATTTACCTAATCACATTTAATACATCAGTTAATTGTTTTGAGTTATAATTTTTTAATTGGTCATTAGTGAACTTTTCATAAAGGAGGAAAGTTAAACAACGATGTGATTTGAATCCTGCATTTCCAAAACATTGTAAGTGCCACAAGAAAGTCTTATAAGAGAAAGAAAAAACTCATGCCTATAGAAACAATATATTTATAAACTAAGAAAACATTTCATTCTTTGTAATTTATAATTTACATGTATTTTTTCTTTTTAAATTATATTTTTGGTATTACTGAAGACAACTATTTTAACATAAGTGCAATCCCAAAGCATAAAATGCTGTTATATGTGTTAATCAAAATGTTTTATTGGTTATGAAGTTCATTTACTTTAACAAAATACAATCATAATATACTACAATAAAAATATGGAGACATTTATTCTTCATCATGAACTACTGAATTTTCATCTGGAAAGTTTCCATTAACATCAACAAAAAATAGTTCTTGCTTTTGACTTTGACATCTGCTTTGATCTTCTCAGGAAGCCCAAGGAAGGTACAGTTTTGAGGAAGATCTACATTCTGTTACAAAGAATTACAAAAAATTAACATAGTTTAATATTGATTCCTTCACTCCATGCACCTAAGTCACCAAAATCTGTAGCCACTTCTATTTCCAGATTCTGAAACTGTAAGCTGGAGCATGGTTGAAGGTAAATTTCTAAGCTTCTTTGTGTTAAAGAATGCCTGAGCTATTCCTCTGAAGTCATAGAAGTCCTAAAAAATCTTACAGATGAAAAGATGTAAGTTGCAACACTGCTTACAATGTCTGCTTTATTCTTTAGATTTATTCCCTGAAAATGCTTCTATTATGTGTTTAAAATGAAATAATGCTTGTCCTTGAGAGCTACACTTGTCCTCAACAGGAGAGAAAGTCTCCGGGGCCTGAGATGCAGTGCAGTTAGAGAAGGTTCCCACTCCCTCTCTGGACAGGTTTATGATACCCAATGTCAGTACAGTTATAAACCATTCAAAAACATTCTGATGGCTTCTACTTTTGTGAATGAATCTTCTCAGTTTTAGTGTACAGAGTGAACAGGGTGCATGTTTTTTTTAATGGTTCTACTCCTTGTGTAGCATGCGTTCTGTCACTCACATTTGCTGTCTTTGTCCCACTGTGTAAAGGAGCACATTCCTTTCAGGGACCTTCTTTGCGCTGCTGGACAGTAGGTGAGTAACCAATTGGATTCCTGCGGTGTTGTGGTATTGCACTGCCCATAAGTGGTGTGTGATAAGCGCCAACATAATCCATCTCTAATAAATACTGTTTGTGGTAAGACAAAAATTTTGATTTTGCAAAACCTGATCCATGAGGAAGTAGAGAGCTATGTACAAAAGTGAATCGAGAAAATATTGACACATTGCTTCACTCACACGGTCCCTAAGCTTCTTTCAAGTTTATACTTTGAGTGATTAGGCCTACAAGTCTGAGAATCATTCAAATCTCGATAGCAGTGTGAGTGAAGCAATGTGTCAATATTTTCTCTATTCACTTTTGTACTAATTTGTGCTTCACTGTCCCTAGGCTTCTTTCAAGTTTATGCTTTGAGAGAGTAATGTATCTAACATAAACGTAAAAGCCCCATGTTTTTAGCTCAGTTTTCCTCTTACAAATAAAGTACTATTATATTATAACATGTATCGCAACATAAGCGCTGTACTGAATATCATTGCCATATATGCGTCTACTGCATGGGAGCAAGCTCTGTGTTTGTGGGACTTGGGGAAATTTGTTATGGGGAGGAGGGATTGGATGCTGGTGATGTGTGGCAGTGCTTGCATAAACAGAAATTATCACATTAGATTGTTATTGTACCTTATACGAGCATCAGTGGCGATGCTCTCATTTCTAAATATTTATTTGTTACAAGTGCCAAGCTACTGTAACTTATTATGTCTGAGTGTACATCAGGGCCATTTGTAAACAAAATCTTGTGGTCCATAGTGAAGCTTAGGCATTAGCAAACATGTACTCAATTGGAGAGCAGTATGATGTCTCAACATGCAACCCACAATGCACATAACATAATATAGAACAGGGAAAGGTATTGACTTTTGTTTAGATTCAGTGCTGGGCTTGCTCACTACAGAGTACAATAAGGAACGGTACACATCGTAAAAACTATTTGTAGTTGGTTTATTGACATTTTGTCACATAAATGTAAGTGATGAAGTGTCAATAAAATGACTACAAATAGTTTTTTGATTCATTTTGATGTTATTGTTATTAAATTCCTCCAATCATGCATAAATAGTTACGTATACTTAAATCCAGCTATTTTGGTGTACGATACCTTAGGTAGGCCTAGATATTTGAACAATATATTCCAGTTTACTTCTGTTTGCAACCATTTCTATTTGTACCATGAAAATCTACTGATATATCACAAGAAGCCACTCTCAGTATAGCACATCAATTACTATCTGTTAATTGCGATATTTGCCTTGATTTTACAAGTTTCATTTTGGAAAAAAAAATTTTTGCACACATATGTGGATTCAGACATAGCTGCTATAGCAACAGCGAATGATCTAAGAGACGGATATGTATCTCCTTTCAGATATTTAAATTTATCCAAATCCACCAAATCTTTACACTCCAATTGAATATACGTATCACATTGTACATCAGTGACTTTCGGCTGTAATTCTGGTTTAACCTCATGTAAGTCTATTGCAAAAGGATTAGCAAACAGAGTAAAATCATTTTCCATGGATTTAAAATCACTGAATCACATTACTTCAAATTCCCTCTCTATTTTATCTAACAGACCAGTATATTTATTCAGATTTGATACAGAAATATTGGGAAGAGATTTTACACATGGAAAATGATGAAATTCTTTTCTCATGAGATTTGATTTCCATACATCTGTCATCTTTATGAATGATTTAACTATGTCATATATATGAACTATATAGTGGAATTTTCCCTGAAGACGATTAAGATTATGGGAATGTTGAGAAATGTCAGTGAGAAAGACTAAATCACTTATCTAATCTTCATCTCCCAATTCATGGATGTCTTATCTCCTAAGAAAAGAAAGAAAAAGGAAATTTTAAGACATATTCAGTGCAACAAAGATATATTGCAATATGCATTAATACGAACTTATTCCCTTCAGGAATTCAGATATTACTTTATGCATTTTTAAAAATCATTCTCTTCTGCTTAACCATCTGACTTCTGTGGAGTATGAAAGGTCTTCATAAGATAGCTCTAAATCTTCCAGGACTTTACGATAGTTTCACACTACACTATATTTATATGTGATACACTTTCAGTGGTTCCGTTTTTAAAGTCTGCACAAAATACACTCATTATTTCTGGAAAACTGGAAAAACACGAGCAAAGTAAAATTAACCATCACAAAATTTGTCAGAAGCGAACTAAGAAAAAATTGCTGGAACACCTCCATTTAAATATAAAAAAAACTGGCAAAATCAAGAACTCTCCCGAGAAAAGTTTTAAAAACGGAAAAATCAGTCCAGGAAAACGTCCGTTTAGAGAAAACAAAAGACAACCAAATAGGTAATGTAAAAATCAAGAACATTGGTAAAAAATGATACAATTAAGAACAGTCAGAACTAATATAAAACCTGCAGCATTCCTGGCAACGAATACGCTCACCTTCTTCTCGGGCAGCCAGTCAGGTGAAAAGATGATTAGATATCAACGTTTTGTGAGTCTGCATCTCTCTTATCGTCAGGACATTGTCACCCAAATGTCGGAACGCCCTATAGACCCGGCTGGCAGCGGCAGCAGGAGAGGGAGGCGTTCGGACACACCCACCCATTAATTTAAGTCACTAACTGAAGGGATGATTAGGAGAGGGATCGCGGGCCACTGTGCCGTCTTTATTTGTTTCAACTCGGCGGTGATGTTGTCGTTGGCCGTCTTCATTTGCTTCAGTTCTGCGTCCAGGTTGTTATTTGTAGACTCCAGCTTCGAGGCCAGGCTGTTATTTGCCGCTTCGGTTTTTGTTGTTAACTCGTTGATCTTCGCCAAAAGCATTTCAAATGCCGATTCTATGGCCGTAATTTTCGGTGATGTTATCGTCCCGCATCCTGACACCAGTGTGACTTTGTGGGTTCGTGAAATGAAAAGTCCAATTACACAAACTCAACAATGTTCTTTATTTCCACCGACTTACAGTTGAACACTTGCCGATTACACAGAATTACGTAATGCACACAATTACAATTCACAAGTTCGTCCGTTGCAGTCACACTGTACGCTCACAATTACGTAAATTCTTCCGTTGCACGCACACAGCCTTCTCGTTCACTAACATGGCGCTACTTCACTGCTTGCCAAGCACTCACTCAGTCTTCTCGTCCGTACACTAGCACTGCATTCTTACACCAAGAACTGACTGACTGACTCCTCCAGCCCGACGTGTTGCTTATATAGGGTCAGCTGGCCAATCTAGAATGTTCTGGATTAGATGAAATATCCCGTAAGTTCGAGAACCCAGGTGGAGGGGAAAAAGACGGCACAGTGGCCCGCGATCCCTCTCCTAATCATCCCTTCAGTTAGCGACTTAAATTAATGGGTGGGTGTGTCCGGCCGCCTTCGTCTCCTGCTGCCCCTGCCAGCCGGGTCTATAGGGAGTTCCGACGTTTGGGTGACAATATTTATAAAATGTTATAACCACAAATGAAGTACTGGATATAACACAACTATAAAAAAAGACAGTACATGATCGAAATTCGCATTACTGAACAAAAGACTGTTTTCAGTAAATTAAATGCCGTCAGGAGATGGCGTGAGTATAGAAAATTGTGTCAAGGAAACGTAACTACTTAACTTGATTATCAAGCTGTATTGATCTTTGCTTCTTAAATCAACGGATTTCCGTTTTAAGGCCGGTTTCCAAGAGGAGCTGAACTGAAATCCTGCATCACGATTAAGCGTACTCTTTTCAGAGGAAATCGCCAAAGCCTCCTTAATTCTCCGCTCCCAGTAACTGTTGCATTTTGCCAAGATGGTCGTCTCCCGAAAATTGGCTCTATGGCCATTATCAGACCAATGCTCTGCCAGTCCAAACTTCTCAGGTTGCATTAAACGAAAGCTCCGTTCATGTTCGAGTACTGTAGTACCGATGGTCCTTCCGAATATAACGTTGGAGCCTCGATCACCAAAGCTAGGAAAGGGAACCTGTAATACAGCAAGCGTCAGATAAGCCTACCGCTATAGCCTGTATCCCGTTTACTGACAATCTATCCGGCAGAATCAGCAGAATTCTCGCCAAGTACAACATCAGGACCATCCACAAGCCACCTTCGAAGATTAAACATCTGTTGACACCGGTAAAAGATGAACTGGACTTCCAGGTTCCGGGAGTGTACCGCATTCCCTGTGAATATGGGACAGGGTATATAGGACAAACCGGAAGGACCATCGCTACTAGAATAATCGAACATGAACGGAGCATTCGTTTAATGCAACCTGAGAAATCTGAGCTGGCAGAGCATTGCTTTGATAACGACTATAGGGCCTATTTTCGGGAGACGACCATCTTGGCAAAACGCAACAGTTACTGGGAGCGGAGAATTAAGGAGGCTTTGGTTTTTTTCTCTGAAGGGAGAACACTTAATCGTGCTGGATTTCAGCTCAGCTCCTCTTGGAAACTGGCCTTAAAAATGGAAATCCATCGATTTAAGAAGCAAAGATCAATACAGCTTGATAAACAAGCTAAGTAGTTACGTTTCTTTGACACAATTTTCTATACTCACGCCATCTCCTGACGGCATTTAATTTACTGAAAACAGTCTTTTGTTATGTAATGCGAATTTTGATAGTGTTCTGTCTGTGTTTATAGTTGTGTTATATCCAGTATTTCATTTGTGGTTATATCATTTTATAAATATCCTTATGATGAGAGAGATGCACACTTCCGAAACGTTGATATCTAATCCTGACTGCCCGAGAAGAAAGTGAGTCACAACTAATGCTTAAAAGTGGAAACAAGTATAAGAGGTCCTGAGTTCGAATCTCGGTCAAGCTGAGTTATCTGGATAAGGTGTTTACTGGGAGTTTCCCTTATCCTGAATGAGTGAGTGAGTGAGTGAGTGTGTGGTGTTTTAGGGGCCGTCGACAACAAGGTCATTTGGGCCCTAAGTCAACATTAAAATCTAAAAGCTACACAAAGTTAAAAAGTAAGATAAAATATAAACACTCAACTATTAAAGACACATTAAAACTCGTCCCAATACTAAAAATTTAAAATCTCTAAAAGCAGTAGATATAAAACACAAGTCATACTTGTTTATTAAAACCGATTTTAAAAATAAACCGCCGTGCCTTATCCACGGCCACTGGGTCGTCACCTAAAATACTGAGCAAGTTAGCTCCCAAGCCCAAAGAATGGCGAACGCGGGCGTACTGTGGGCAATCGAGTAAAATTTGCCGCACAGTGAGGCGTACGGCACACGGAGCACACACTGGGGCCGGTTCCCCTCTCAACAAATGACCATGATTAGCTCGTGTGTGCCCAATTCTCAGCCGGGTGAGTATCACCTCGGCTCGCCGGTTATCCCTGCAGGAAGTTAGCCAGGGTGGTACGCTCTCTTTAATTGCCCGGAGTTGTGTGCCTTCCAAAGCTGTCCAGGAGTGCTGCCAAGCAGAGGGGATTTGGCGACGAAAAAAACGTTGCACATCCTGGTATGGCACAGTAGTTGTCAAACTCCGGGGCAAACGGCAAGCTGACTTTGCAGCCGCGTCCGCCTCCTCGTTTCCGGAAATCCCCACATGGCCTGGGGTCCAAGTAAAAACAAAATTGTACCCGCGCCTGAGCATTTGCGAGATCTGGGCCTGTATTTTTAAAACGAGGGTGTGAGCGGCAGTGTGCTGTTGCAAGGCCTGAAGAGCACTCAGAGAATCAGTGCAGACAATAAAAGAGCCAGGAGCTAACTTGCAAATAAAAAGGAGCAAATAGAGGATGGCATACAGCTCTGCTGAGAAGACCGAAGTGGAGTCCACAAGACGAAATTTATGAGCCTCACCGTTAATAAAGAACGCGCAACCCGTAGTGCTACCTAACTTAGAACCGTCTGTAAAGACCGGAACATGGTTAGGGTAACGGCCCAGTAGTTCGGCAAAAAGTTGTTGGAACACCGAATGTGAGGTAGCGAGTCTAGGGTTGTTTGAAAGAGTTAGATCGAACCGCGCACGATCGAGCTGCCATGCAGGATAAGGGTAGATTGACGACCTCTCCACGCGAGGCATTCGGAGGCCATGGGAATGTAGGAGATCCCGTAATCTTATTCCCACAGGGCGTGTCCGAGAACCAGGGCGCATATAACGGTGGACTAAATCTGGACACAGAACTGGCTTGAAACAAGGATGATTGTGATAACTTGCCAACTTTGACACGTATGAGCACAGTAACAGCGAGCGACGAATATGGAGTGGCGGTTCGCCTGAGTCTGCATACAGGCAGTCGACTCGACTGGTGCGGAAAGCTCCTGTGGCAAGGCGGATGCCAGTGTGATGCACGGTGTCTAAAAGGCGAAGTTTAGAGGCGGTCGCTGCGTCATAAATAAAACTGCCATAGTCCAGCTTGGACCGAACCAGAGAGTGGTACAGCCTCAACATTACCGTGCGATCGCCCCCCCCAAGATGCTCCAGATAATACCTTCAGCACCCGAAGAGAACGATCGCAAGAGGCTCGAAGGTGACGAATGTGGTGCTCCCAATTGAGTTGTCGGTCCAAGTAGAGGCCCAAGAACTTCATGTGTGAGACAAATGGCAGGGGTGTGCCGTTCAAATGAAGGTCAGGAGGCGGGTGAATACCTCGTAGGCGGTGAAAGTGGATACACTGCGTCTTCGCAGCTGAAAAACGGAAGCCGGTTTGAAGCGCCCAAGCTGCTAGCTGGGTAATGGTCTGCTGCAGTTGGCGCTCAATGTGATGTATGTTGGCAGACCTATAATAGATTGCGAAGTCGTCCACATAGAGGGATGATGGAATTCCACTTCGAACGGCACTAGTGATGCCGTTAATCGCTACGGCGAAAAGAGTGACGCTCAAAATCGACCCTTGAGGTACACCGTTCTCCTGTATCCGCTCCTGGGATATCGTTTTTCCTATGCGCACACGAAAACGGCGAAGTTTTAAAAAATTGCATAAAAACTCGGGTAGATGACCACGCATAACGTAACTATGAAGGTTACGGAGTATGCCGTACCGCCAAGTGATGTCATAGGCCTTCTCCAGGTCGAGGAACACGCCCACGGCGTGCTGTTTCAGTAGAAAGGCATCGAAAATATACCCCTCAAGGCGTGTTAGATTGTCGACACTTGAGCGATGGCGACGAAAACCGCATTGCAAGTTGGACAGATGGTTATATTTTTCTAGCCACCAATTTAACCGAGCGTTTATCATTCGCTCGAAGGTCTTACAGAGCACACTCGTCAGGCAAATGGGGTGGTAGCTAGATGGAAGTGTGCGGTCCTTTCCGGGTCGAGGAATGGGGATGACAATACCCTCTCTCCAGGAGGAAGGGAAAACCCGCTCATGCCAAATGCGGTTATAGATGTTTAATAGGAAACATAGCGCGTCAGATGGAAGATGTAGTAGCATCTGTCGGTGTACGTCTTCGGGACCTGGAGAAGAATACTTTGCTAACGCTAGAGAATGGGCGAGCTCGGCAGCGGTAAAAGGTTCGTTGTACGGCTCGGTGCAGTCACTATTAAAATTTAGCTGTACCCGTTCCGCCTTTTCCTTAATAGGCAGGAAGAGAGCATCATAGCGGGCAGTTTGGCTAGTAGCAGCAAATGTTGTAGCTAGGGCTTCAGCTATGTCCTGCTCGGTGGTGCACATGGAACCGTTGATGGCAAGGCCGGGAATTACCGTCCGGCGATACTTGCCATACATCCGCCGAACAGCTGACCATACTTGTTGGTTAGAACTGCGCCGGGAAAGGGAAGAGACATAGGCTTCCCAAGATTTACGCTTTGCGTTGCGCAGTATGAAACGTACCCTAGCGCGAGAACGTTTGAAGGCGACGAAGTTCCCTTCTGTCGGGTGCCGCTGAAAAACGCGCAAAGCACGTTTGCGTGCTTTGACAGCCAAACTGCATTCCTCAGACCACCACGGTGCAGGGATACGACGTGGTGTAGATGAACCTCGAGGAATGCTGGATTCTGCTGCGACCAGGATCGAGAAAGTAAAATATTCGACCATTTCATCGATGGTGTCGAAACCATCATCAATAAGGTTTATCAGGGAATGAAATTTTCCCCAATTAGCTTTGGAAATAATCCAGCGAGGATGTCGAGAAGGTACACATTGGCGGCCAGAAAAATGAATGTTAATGGGGTAATGATCACTGCCAAAGAGGTCGGAGAGTACTGACCACTCAAGTAGTGGTATTAATGACGGACTGCAGAAAGAAAGGACTAGTACGGAATGTGTACCATAAGCGGATGATAGGAATGTCGGGTCACCAGTATTTAGCAGAAGCAGGTCAGACTTATCGAAGCCGTCCACGAGGAGGCATCCACGGGCGTCATCAGCGTCTGATCCCCAGAGCGTGTGCTTGGCATTGAAATCTCCCACAAGGAGTAGTGGTGAGGGGAGCTGAGCCAATAGAGCTTGAAGATCACGCTCTGTAACTACACTGAGCGGCGGCAGGTACATGTTGCAGATGGTAAAACTGATGCTCTTTAGCTATATCCGAACGGCCACAGCTTGCAATGGTGTGGTGAGAGCAACATTGGCGGCTGAGATGTTAGGCGCCACTAAGGTAGCAGCGCTACCGCTTGCACGCATACCTGCAAGGGAGTCGCTTCTAAATGCAGAGAAAGAGTGAAGGTGTAACGAGTGATTGGCATGTAAGTGAGTTTCCTGGAGACAAATAATTGATGGTGACCGTTGAGAAACTAAATGTTGTAGGTCTGGAGCACGAGCTCGAAAACCATTGACATTCCACTGGATTATTTCCATAAAGAGTTTTTAGCGGGCCGTTTTAACCTTTTTCTTGACCTTGGCTGATTTGGGCCCTACGACTCGAAAATCGTTAGCCTCCTGTGACTCCGCTGATGTTCGGGAGTCAGAACTCCTACGGCTCGTAGAACGAGACCGGGATCTAATAGAAGGCGAGCGACTTTGCGATCTATGTTGTGGCCGGGATCGGTTTTTCACATTTACTACTGGATTGTTGTTACTCGGTGATGGCTTGGTGGCTGGAGTCTGTGCAGCTGAAACGGAGGCTGTGCTGGTGGATATACAAGCAGTCTGAGACGTGGGTTTAACGGCTATAAAGTCAGTCTGCGTGGAGGCGTGGGCGACAGGGACGTGTTGAACAGCAACAGTGGTGTTGGGAATACGGCGAGCTGCTGATGCATATCCAGTAGTAGTAGCAGGCTTTAGTTGCTCAAAGCGCCGTCGTGCCTCTGGAAAAGTCAGGCGTTCCTTACACGTAGCTCCTGAATGCTCTTTTCGTCCATGAATCTAGGGCACTGTCGCGAACTGGAGGGGTGACTGCCGCCACAGTTCACGCAACGTGTTCGACTGCGGTTTGAATCGTCGTGCTTCGGTAGGCCACATTGCTCACAAAGAGCAGGATTAGTACATGTGACCTTAGTATGTCCGAACCGCTGACATTGGAAACAGCGCATGGGGTTCGGGAAATACTGGCGGACGCTAGCACGTTCATAGCCGCAATTGATGTACTCGGGTAGCTTCGTCCCGGCGAAGGTAAGAAAAACCGTACGTAGTGGGTACTCCTTGCCATCCTGTTTTCGTATTAGCCGGGACGCCTGACAAACAAGTTGATCAGAGAGGCAACTTAAAATGTCTTCGTTTGCAAGACCGTCTAAGCTGGAGGTGGTGACTACTCCTCTGCAGGTGTTAAGCGTTTTGTGTGGGGCTACCCGGATAGGGTAGGAGCCCAACAAAGTCGCCTTTTGCAGTTTTCAAGACTGGTCTGCACTTGTGCTCTCCAATAGTAGGGTGCCGTCTCGGAGGCGCGTCGCATTCTTACCAGGGCCACTGATCTTATCTAATTCTCGCATAATGTAAAAAGGACTAATATCTTTAAACGTTTTGCCATCACATGCCAAGGTCATCACAATATACGGGTCAATGAAAGAGGTTTTGCGCGGATGCATTTTGAAAAGGACCCCCTTCCGGAACCGTCGGCGTCAGCCTGCCATCCGGGGGTTGAAAAAGAAAGACACCGAATCTTCACGGTCTGTGCCGTCATGGGGACCCCACCCATGACCGATCTCATTTGTACCTCAGAAAAGCTACCCTTCAATATCCACTGCTTGTCTGTATGGGTAAACCGTTCACCACGCACACCCCGGGTTTATGCCCCTACCACAGGAATAACCGCCTGTGGCTCCCCACTTTAGCCCGCGCTGCGTATAATAGGCACACGCGGTTTCAGGGGACTTGTGGTTGATTACACCGGGGTTCCGTCAGCGGTAACACGTCCGGTCCGTAATACTAACCCAACGGCAACACGGCCGTCGGGAGATTAACACAGACCGGGCCCTCAAGGAGCTACGTGGGTGTACTTGACGGTGTGGACGGGCTACGCACCTTAGGCTACACATAGGGGCAGTGCGAAGGGTCCGCTCAACCTTCACTTTTGAGACCTCCGGAGAGCACACATGTCAGAAGCCGCGCTGAAAACCGTGGGACAGGACCACGAGATAGGAGAGATCCCTGCTGGTGAGACAGGAGTTATAAACCTAAGAACTTACGTGGTAATAATAATAATAATAAAAACTACAAGAGGAAGAATGTGATGCTTACTGACAAGCAGTAGCTCAACGTGGCACAGTTGATGGAGATGAAGGGGATGAATTGAGGGTGAGTGGCTAGGGACCCCGGGATTGCCAATCCCGTACCTACCGTAGTAGGTCCCTGGGGAAAATACCAGAGCCTCTTCTGTCAGTTTTCGGGGTTACTGATGGGCCTTCTCGGCAGCCGTAGCGGTCGTGGGGTACACCAAGTCCCCACCGCACATCACCCCATCAGTCAGTCCCCTACTTCCTGTTGCCCACCCCTCTGGACGAGGACCGCAGAGTTTGGATTTTGAGGGGCTTATCCTGAATGATGAATGTCGGGTAAGCCTGAGCATAGACCCTTGATCCATTTGAGCTCATGTCATCCATTTCCTCCATCGGTCAATATGACTTATGTTTGAGGATGTAAAAGAAATCAGGAAAAAGCAAAAAATGGCAAAACCGAGCAATACGCTCAATGGAGAAAAGGGAAAATTTGCGAAAACCTGTCAACTGAAAACTCTCACTTGAATAAAACTGTACAAAAGTAATAAAAGTACGCAACAAGTGACAAAATCGAACATCTCATTTGAAAAAAGCGAAAAACGCAAAATGTTGGAAAATGAGCTCAATTAGAAAAAGATTAAAAAAGCTTAAAACGCGGAAAATCCAATCAATTATCTCAACTCTACAAGTGCTTAACTATCCCTACGGAACGCAAATAGTACAACTACCTCATCAACTTTAACTACTGCTATTTAACTACGACAATTCTGGCTACGTTTCTTTTTCACTACTTTTATCTTTTCAATTTTTGACATTGAAATTGCGTTGTTAACATGAATGTTATCAAACGTAATAATCTGAAGCTGCCTGGTAAGGTAAACACTAACGTTTCACTCAGAAGTTGCTACCACCTCTTGTTGAGAAAGCATCTCCTATATTTTACCCGCTCGTGAGTGAACAAGTGAAGGTTAGCACAGTGATCGAGTATTTACGAGGGTGGGTAAAAAAGAAATGCCTCCTATGTTTTGCCTTAAATAAGTAAGTTATGTGAAAACTTCGAATTTGGCGCAGTTCCTCAAATCTTCTTCTCCAATTCCCTGCAGTAGTAACTTCCTAAGTCAACAGGTGGCAGCACTGCATCCTCTTGCATAGTGACTGAAATGGACATTCGTATTACACAGCGTTCTGTAATTGAATTTTTGACTGCGGAAGGTGAAACGCCAATTCGCATCCACGAAAGGCTAAAAAATGTGTATGATGATGTCACGGTGGATGTCAGCACTGTTAGACGATGGGTTTGTCGCTGTAACGAAGCTGAAGGGCAAACATCATTGGCAGATGAAAAGCGAAGCGGCAGGCCGGTGACTGCAGTGACTCCATGCAACATTCAGCGAGTAGATGACATAATTTGTGGTGATCGCCGGGTAACAACAGGTGAATTGTGTCACATTACCTTTCTCAGTATAGGCAGTGTGATGATGATTATTCAACAACTGGGTTACTCAAAAGTTTGTTCACGTTGGGGACCAAGAATGTTAAGCGCCCAAAACAAAGAAACAAGGAAAGCAATAGCCTCCGAACACTTGCAGCGCTTCAATTTGGAGGGAGAGGAGTTTCTGGAAAAAAATTGTTACTGGAGACGAAACGTGGGTTCATCTTTTTTAACCTGAATCAAAGAGGTGGTTAATGGAACGGTATCACACAACGTCACCGAAGGAAAGATAATTCAAAACTCAGCGGTCGTCAGGGAAAGTTATGGCGACGGTGTTTTGGGATGCAGAAGGTGTGCTTATGATTGATTTTTCGGAGCAGGGATGCACAATAAATTCTGTCCAATACGCCAGAACCCTCAAAAAGCTAAAAGCACGTCTTCGCCGAGTTCGCCCAACAAAAACTATGGCGGATGTTCTTCTTTTGCATGACAATGCAAGACCACACGCCAGCCGTTACACCACTGCAGAAATTGAGAAATTGGGATGACAAATCTCCCCTTACCCCGTACAGCCCTGACCTGGCACCATCAGACTTCCACCTGTTCGGGCCACTAAAGGAAGCTCACTGTGGAATTCATTTTGAAGATGAGGCGGCTGTGAAAACGTCCGTGCGTCAATGGCATAGGAAGCAAGATGGTGTGCTTTACCACACTGGAATACATGCCCTAGTTAAAAGGTGGACCAAAACTGTGGAAAAGGACGGAGCTTATATTGAATAGTGACAAATTAATCATCAATGTTGTAGTTTTCAAGTCATGTAAATTTCATTCAATTTTCTTGACAATTAAAAGAGAAAAAATAGGTATTACTTTTTGACCCACCCTTGTATTAGTAAGCAAGAAATCTGTTTAATCCTTGGTGGAACATTTGTACTCAGTAGCTGTTGTAGGTAGTAACGACTAGCAAACTGAATATTTTGCTCCCTCTGTTTTAAGATATATTTTAAATCCTCTATTACTTACCGAGGGAGAATAAAGTAGATGTAAACAAAACCAAAATGACCGTTGATCGTAGCGCGCCTTCTTCACAATTTCCATTATGCTTCCGCCGTGTAAATAATCCCTTGAAAGAGTACTGCTAGAGTGGTGTGGAGTCTAAGTTAATTTGGCTAAAGCGCACAAAAAGTGCGTACTAAGCATATTTCGACTATAAAAAACATACTAACAGACAGGTAAGTTACCTTGTAATTAAAGTAAATCATGCTTGGTGCTCATATTGATGCTGAGAGGCGTATCCAGAAAGGCAAACAGTTGAGGATCATGGTGGGACTGGCGAGTACTGTTAAACACGCCCGCGGAAAGCCTTTACGAAAAGATGAAAAGATAATAATATTGAATGTATGTAACAAGTTCTGTGAAACATTTCCAGAACTTGCTATCGATGAAGTGGTGAAGCTAACATTTGAGTTTACCGGTATGTCGGTTTCCAGCATTTAAAGTGCACGCAAGCAGAAAGCCTCATTCGGCGAAGGTTCAACTCCTGGCAAGAAGATACCACGTGCCAGATCAATGAAGAAATGAATGGTGGGGTTTTCAAATCCTGGTTTGAAAATATTCTTCCCAAATTACAACCGAATAGCGTTATTGTGATGGACAAAGCCCTCTAGCACACCACAGTGTGAGGTTAGAAGGCATACCAAACAAATCTTGGGAAAAAAGTAACATCATAACACGGCTACAGAGTAAAAATATAGTTTTCCACGAGGCTCATGTTAAGGCGGAATTGCTGCCAATGGTCAAGTCTTGTGCTAAAGAGTACGAAAAATACGTAATTGACGAAATGGAAAAACTTGTGGGCCACACTGTACTCAGACTGCTACCTCATGAATGTTACTTAAATCGATCGAGGGATATGGAGACGTCAGACCAGGAGGTTATCGAACCCATTTCCAGCTCAGATTAGAGGAATGCAATTGACATAAGTAGTAGTTCATTTTCATGGATATTAATAATATGCTTTGTAATGCTGAGCTCGAAAAATGTGCCTTTACTGTCGAAAATTAACGAAGCGATTAAGCGACTGCCTTGAATAAATACCTGTTTTTGTGCTGAAAATAAATATTCATATTATTAATAAGTGTTAGTATTATACCTAACGAAGCGATAATAGTACTGTCATTCCGAACGAACGTGGACGCGGAGTGATACAAACCGGTGTTTTCTTTACGGTACTTTTTATACTCTCGTTGGACTTGGCTGTAATGGTGTTACATTTGGCATCAGATTTTCTGTTTGAAATTTGATATATTTATCATAATTTAAAATAAAAACAAGTGATGTGTTTTATTCTTTTAAGTAAATATACATTTACAATACCATCAATATTACGAGGGCTGTTCAATAGAGAATGATCATAATTTTTTTACCGTCATAATTTTTCGGACTAAAATTCAGTCTTATTATATTCTGTTAGCTTAATGCGAAACACACACGCCGTAATAGTTTCATTGTTGGTACTCATGGTTCCCGCCTGTGAGAAACAGGCAAGTTCAGACATGTTCAGTATCGCCTACCTCTGCAATGGACGTAACATGCAGTTAAAGTTTATGTTAGAGGAAGATCCGGAGTTTCTTTCAAACGTTATCACTGCTGACGAAACTTTGCTACATCATTTTGATCCTGAGAACAAACAGAAAATCTCAGTGTGGAAATATCCTTCATCACGAACCCCCAAAAAGGAAAAGTGGTTGCTTCTGCTGGGAAAGTTATGGTCATCCCATTCTTTGATATTCATGGAATGGTTTATCAGCATGTTGTACGTGCACACACATCAGTAACTGGACAACACTACAGGGATTCCTGAAAACATTGCAAGTCCATATCAGGCGCCAAAGACCACATTTCCGTAAAGCAGCCTGGATGCTGCATCACGATAATGCGTGGCTGCATATTGCCAATGTTGTTGCTGAATATCTTGCAAAAATGTATGTGAAGTGCATCCCTCACCCTCCCTATAGTCGGTAAATAGCCCCATGTGACATTTTCTATTCCCAAACTTGAAGAAATGCCTTCGTAGGAGGCATTATCCATCATCAAAAGTAGTGGTAAAGGCTGCGGAGGCTATTTTGAAGGATCTCTCTAAAATGGTTTCCAGCATGTCTTTGAAGACTGACAGAATCGCTGGGACAAGTTAATCGCATTCAGGGGAGACTGTTTTGAGAAGAACCATGAAAATTATAAGGATGAGTAAAGGTATGCTGTCAAAAAAATATTGTGATCATTCTTTATTGAACAGCTCTGGTATATTACAAATTAGAATATAGGTAATAAGCGAAGATTTACTTACATTTCTTCATACTAAAATATTTACTCATATATTTTTGTGTAAATTCTTGTAGATTTGTTCTATATTCTAATATTCTCGTTGGTTATTTTTTATGTTTCACGCAGCAAATTAACATAAATCTTTATATTTTTTAGTTGTCTCCTCAGGTGGAAAATTTATTAACAATCACAGATGTTGAATGTTATTGATCCCTGCTTTTGTATGGGTGCTAGCCACTGTAAGCGAGTTCTTACATGGAGTGAATAACATATTAATTGGAATAATACAGGATGTTAATTAACTTCACCGAAATAATTTCAGAGATTAATATCCGCGACTAATATTAGCAAGTTAAGATAGGCAATGCGTGGTTTGCAGTTAAAATAACGCATTTAATTGTAGGTACTGCACTTCGAGTTAACTTTTTATTTTTACGGTCTATTATAATGTCATCCCTCTGGATTACAAATATACAGTTAGAAATTTCATTGTAGCAGTATTATATACCTAATTTGCTAATTATATTAGTGAATGCTAAGTTTTTTCCACGCTCCTTTTCATAAGCTTTCAGAAAATCGATCATAATTTCTGCAATACTGTGACTTTGTGGGTTCGTGAAATGAAAGTCCAATTTCACCGCTCCAAAATGTTCTTTATTTCCAACGACTTACAGTTAAACTCTTGCCAATTACACAGAATTACGTAATGCACAGAATTACGATTCACCAGTTCGTCCGTTACAATTTCACTTGCACTCGTAATTACGTACATTCTTCCGATGCGTGGTACACTAGCACTGCATTCTTACACCAAGAACTGTGACTAACTGACTGTCTCTCTGAAACCATTTTTATAGGAATGTCACTGTTTTTCTAGAAGTCTCTGGTTTCCCGCCGATCACCACGAAAGTTCCGGAGGGCAGTAGAAGGGGAGAGAAGCGCCAAGGGAAAAGTGACATTTCCCTAACCACCCCTCAGTTAGTAACAGAGACTAATGGGAGGCGTGGCTCGGATGCCTCTTATTTCCTCACAGCTGTTGCCCTCATACCTACCGCTAATTGGGTGACACTGCTCCCTCCTCAAAGCTGGTCGTCCCGAACAGCACCATCGTAGCGGGCTAGTCGATCCAGGTGTACCACCAACATCTTTCCTCGGGGAACCTTCTGGATGCGGTAGACCACGTCGTTAATCCTCTTCACCACCCGGTACGCTCCTTGCCGTGGCTGCTGGAACTTCGGGCAGCGTCCCTTGGTCCGGGTAGGACGGTACAACCAGACCAGGTCACCTTGCTGGAACCCTTGGCTGTTGGCTTGCCTGTCAGACCTGGTCTTCATGCGGTCGCTCGCCTTCTGGATGTTCTGGCGAGCCATCTCGTGCATGTCGTGGAGATGGTCCACCAAGTTCTCCACATACTCGGTCGCTGGCTGTTTCGCTTCCGGAGGGCTTCCAAAAGCCAGGTCACAAGGGAGGCATAACTCTCGCCCGAACATTAAGCTGGCTGGCGTCATCCCAGTTGTGTCGTGTGCAGACGAGCGATAGGCCAGCAAGAACAGTGGCACCTTGACGTCCCAGTCTCGCTGATGGCTGGCCACGACCTTCCTCAGGGGTTCCTCTAAGGTCTTGATGTACCTTTCGACCATGCCATCCGATTGGGGATGTAGAGGCGTCGTGCGGGTCTTGTTCACCCCAAGCCTTTGTAATGCCTCCTTCATTAGGTTGGACTCAAAGTTGGTACCCTGGTCACTGTGTAGCTCTAACGGCACCCCAAATCGACAGAACACTTGCTCCACGAGGCAGTCTGTGATTGTCTTTGCCTCTTGGTTTGGGATGGCATACACCTCCGGCCACTTGGTGAAGTAGTCCACGACCACCATTAGGTACTTGTTGCTTTGGTCGGAAACTGGGAACGGTCCAGCAATGTCAACGGCAAGCCGTTCGAATGGCGCTCCGACGTTGTACTGCTGCATGCGACCCCGGCTCCTAGTCTGGGGGCCGCGCATCGCCGCGCACACGTGACACTGACGGCACAACCTGTCAGCATCTGCTCGGAGCCTTAGCCAGTAGTAGCGCTGCCGTAGGTTGTTAATCGTTCGGTTCGCTCCCAGGTGTCCTCCCGAAGTCCCGGCGTGCACTTCCTCCAAGACTTCCGGGACCTTACTCCAGGGAAGTACCAACTGTTCTCTCTGCGTCTTCCCATTGGGTGATTCCCATACCCGGAACAGCACGCCCTCTCTGAACTTCAACGAGTCCCATTGGGCCCAGTACGACTTCTAGGTGGCGCTCCTTGGTGCGATATCCTCCCAGGTTGGTCTTGTCCCTGCTTCCACTTCCCTCAAGAGTGGCCCCAAGTCTGCGTCCGCCAGCTGCTCCCTACTCAGGCCTGCGCTATCCCAACCGTCCGCAGGCACTGCCACAACTACTCGGACTGCTGCGGCACGCTCCTTCTCTTCCACTGTTGTGCACTGGCCGCACTCTTCTGGACAGGGTCTTCGGGACATGGCGTCTGCGTTACCGTGGCTCTTCCCTCTACGATGTTCCGAGGTGAAGTCGTACTCCTGCAGCCTCTGGACCCAACTTGCTGTCTGGCCTTCCAGGTTCTTAAAGCTCAATAGCCAGGTTAGGGCGGAATGGTCAGTCCTCAGGTGGAATGGCTGACCGTACAGGTACTTGTGGAAGTGCTCCAAGGTCTTTACTACCGCCAATAATTCTCGTCGGGTGACGCAGTAGTTCTTCTTTGCTTTGGATAGCGTCTTGCTGTAGTAGGCTATCACCCGCTCATGGCCGTCCTGGATCTGCGATAGGACACCTCCAATGCAATGGTCGCTAGCGTCGGTGTCCAAAATGAAGGCGCCACCCGGTTGTGGGAAACCCAAAATTGGAGCACTGCATAGGGTCTCCTTTAGGTGCTGGAAAGGGTTTTCGGCGTCCTCTGTCCACACATAAGGCCGGTGTTCCTCCGTCAGGCGGGTGAGAGGTTTTGCGATGTTGGAGAACCCCTTTGTGAAGCGGCAGTAATAACTGCACAGCCCCAGGAAACTGCGCAACTCTTTCTTATCCTTTGGGCGAGGCCAATCTCTCACAGCCTGTGTCTTCTCCGGGTCTGTGACCACTCCGGTAGCTGAGACTATATGGCCTAACTAGTTCACTTCCTTGCGGAAGAGCTGGCACTTCTTCGCGTTCAGCTTCAAGTTGGTCGATTGCAGTCTCTGTAGCAGCTTACTCAGATTCTCCAGGTGATCATCAAAAGTCTTTCCGACGATAATGATGTCGTCCATTTATAGCAGGCAGGCGTCGTAAGTCAGCCCTCTCATCACTGACTCCATGAGGTGTTGAAAGGTAGCTGGTGCGCTGCAGAGGCCAAAGGGCATAACCGTGAACTGCCAGAGCCCTTAGCCTGTCGAGAATGCGGTCTTCTTCTTGTCTCTTGGGTCTAGAGCTACCTGCCAGTAGCCCGACTTCAGGTCCAGGGTCGAGAACCACTGTGCACCAGCTAGCGTGTCCAGGGTGTCGTCAATACGGGGTAAGGGAAAACAGTCCTTCCGGGTGATAGCGGGCAGCTTTCTGTAGTCTATGCAGAAGCGCAGCTCGCCGCTCTTCTTCGTCACAAAGACTACAGGGGAACACCAAGGGCTGTTAGACTCTTCAATCACTCCCCTGGATCTCATGTCTTCCAGCATATCTCGTACCGCCCCCTGCTTCGCCAGCGGAACGCGTCTACGTGGTTGCCGTATAGGCCGGGCGTCTCCGGTGTTGATGCGGTGGAGCACTTTGTCCGTGCAGCCGTAGTCACTATCACATTGGCTGAAGACGCGCTCGTATTGCCTCAGTGGTTGTCGAACTTTCTCCAGCTGTTCTGCGGTCAGGTGGTCGGCCGCCCTCTCCAGTAAACCTTCTAGCCGGGGCCCCAGGTGTTGCTTCGGCGCCGGTTCCTGTGTCGTGTCGATTGCTGTTACGCTCACTAGGGGCTCGCACGTTCCCAAATCCGTCCCGGCCTGGACGTCGTGATCGGTGTCCGTTGGATATAGCAGTCTCACTGGCACCTCCTCTCGGCACGGTAGCAATGCCCTGGCTACACACAGTCCGTGTACAGGCGTCCTCTGGTCCAGCATCATGTTCCGGGTTCTCTGGCCCTCCAGTCGCGCCGTCACCACCACCTCGCTCCTCGCGGGAACAACCTCGTCTTCGTCCAAGACGACCCTGCAAATTCCAAGGCACTCTTCGGGTTGACGGAGTATAACCTCTTCTCCGTTAAGCCGCAGGACCTTCTTGCCGACGTCGACCGTCACCTCATGGCTCCTGAGGGCATCCAGTCCCAGGATCACCTACTCAGCCACCTTCGCGACGAACACCTACAGACGCACGGCACTCCGTCCCAAGTTCAGCTCCAGCAGGGCCTCCTTCTCCACAGGCAAGGTGCCGCCCGATGCCGTGACAAGCTGTTATGGCCGGCTTGGCTTCCTTGTCGGTAAACCCTTCGCCACGTCAGGTCTCATGATGGTCACGGCCGCCCCGGTGTCCACCAGCACGCGGCACGGCTTCCCTCTTACCCAACCGTCCGCGATGAGGCTGTCATCCATACGCCGGCTGACGGCGCGCAGTGTCACTCGAGGGGATGTTGGTGATGGCGCCGACGTGCCCCTCTCCACGACGGCCCTTACTCGTTTTCCGGCTGCCCTTCCTGGTGTGGGCAGTCTCTCTGCAGGTGTCCGGGCTGTCCACACCCCCAACACAGGCCACTAGGTGTTCGCCGGCGTCCCTCAGCTGGTCTTATGTCTCCGGCGTAGCGGACACTCCTCGTTCTCGACGTCGGGATGGATGTTATTTTGGCCGCCTCCATCCTTAATGCCGCTGTCAGCGCCTCGTGGATGGTTTTATATACCCCGAGCATTAGGCGCTGACGAATCTCCGTGTCCCGTACCCCGTCGACAAAATTGTAGGCGGCTTCCCGGGATACGAACTCCAGTGGCAGGTCAACCAAGGCCTTGCTAGCCGGCTGCTCGATAGCAATGGCAAACTCCTGCAGCGTCTCCCCCGGCTGCTGTGATCTTGCCTTTAGCTGGCTGCGGTATGCTGCGGCTAAGCGGTGGTTCCCGAAGCGATTCTCCAGGGCTTCCCAGATGTCCTAGGGCGCCAATGTGGTCTGCACCGCGTTTAGGACATCCGCGGCTCTTCCCTGGAGGCTGGCTATTAACAGTGTGGCCTCCTCCTCCAGTGACCCTCCGTTGTGCCTGGCCACTGTGTCGAACTGGCGGCGGAAGACCTCAAACAGTGACGCGCCGTCATACTTGGGAGATTGGACGCGCGCAGATGTTGTGTCGCGTTCCGGCGCGTCGGTCTTCAAATCCTTCAGGTTCCTGTCGACGACGTCCTCCACCATGGCGTTCAGGGACTTCACGCTGCTGTCGGCTTTTCCTTCCAGCTCATTAACGCGGCTCGCCAGGTCTTCGACCTGCTCGCCTAACTCTGTGACGTCCTCCTTTACGCCGGCCAACTGTTCTTCAAACTTTGCGGCGAGAGCCTCGTTCGCCGCCTTCATTTCCGTGGCCAGACTGCCGTTCGCTGCTCTCTTTTCTGTGGTTAACTCGGCCTTTATCTCTTCTATCTTCTCGGTGATGTTGTCGTTGGCCGTCTTCATTTGTTTCAATTCCGCGGCCAGGCTGTTATTTGTAGTCTCCAGCTTTGCGGCCAGGCTTTTATTTTCCGCTTCCGTTTTTGTTGATAATTCGGCCTTCATTTCTTCCTTCTTCTCGCTGATGTTGCCGTTGGCCGTCTTCATTTCTGTCAGTTCCGCCTTCATTTCCATCATCTTCTCCAAAATCTTTTCCAATGCCGCGTCCATGGCTGTAACGTTCGGTGCTGTTGTCTTCCTGCTTCCCGATACCAGTGTGACTTCGTGGGTTCGTGAATGAAAAGTCCAATTTCACCACTCAAAAATGTTCTTTATTTCAACCGACTTACAGTTAAACTCTTGCCAATTACACAGAATTACGTAATGCACACAATTACGATTCACCAGTTCGTCCGTTACAATTTCACTTGCACTCGTAATTACGTACAATCTTCCGATGCGTCGTACACTAGCACTGCATTCTTACACCAAGAACTGTGACTAACTGACTGTCTCTCTGAAACCATTTTTATAGGAATGTCACTGTTTTTCTAGAAGTCTCTGGTTTCCCGCCGATCACCACGAAAGTTCCGGATGGCAGGAGAAAGGGAGAGAAGCGGCCAGGGACAAGTAACATTTCCCTAACCACCCCTCAGTTAGTGACAGAGACTAATGGGAGGCGTGGCTTGGCTGCCTCTGGTTTCCTCACAGCTGTTGCCCTCATGCCTGCCGCTAATTGGGTGACAATACTGAACAGATATTTCTGAACTAGGCCTTGTTTTGTAAGGGATCTTTCAAGCTTTCTGCTGGTACCACTGTAACTCCAATGATGCTCGTTCTTCTTTAATCGTTGGCTGTGTGTATGAACAGTTATTTGTTTTGAATAATATTTTGTACTAGTTTTTGTGAATATATGATATATGTAGGCCAAAAAAATTTCGAAAGAGAAAGCTTATAGGCAATCGTTTTACTAAACATAGAAAAGTAAATCTAGAAAATATAAATGGAATAGACCATGAAACGACATGTAATGTTGAGTTTAGTAGGCCCAGTTCACACAATACATGAGCGAATCATGATAGTAGTCATATACAGAAATTGATGATCTGCGAGTCCTGAAAGCAGATCAAATATTTGAACTGGCCAAGAGGGCAAGAAAACTGAAGAAGAACCTGAAAAGAACAAGTGAGAATACAGAGAGTCAAGATAATGCAGCAGGAATGCTTTGACTCACGTGAGAAGTCAGTAATCAATATATAAACTTTAAAGCTGCTTTTCTCAGTTTCACATTTTTTAAGGTTCCGGTACACTTTTTTTTTTAAAAAAACTAATCCACCAAAACATCTAAAATTTTTGTGTGTATTAAGCAGACTCATAAAAATAATAATAAGAAGGGCTTTTACTCTGAGATACGTGTTAAAAAAACTAAATTTTTTTGAAATTTCAGTGTCTTTTTACTTTTTACAAAAGCTAAAATCTTTAACAAATTATCGGTACAAAATTTTCAAGTAACACTAGGTATTATTAAAGATAAAGTTTTAAGAACATGCCTGAAAATGTTCATGTACATATTGTCGCGAACCCGATTGCCGGAAGGTACGTTAGAACCAGCTGGCAGGAATGGTGGGAGACGGACAGCGTTCAGGACACGCCTACTCATGTAGCTGGTTGGCACTCGCTGAGGGGGTGGGGATAGAAGTAACCACGAGTCACTGGACCGTCTCTTTCCCCTCCTCCTGCGTCTGGAAAGACCATGATACTTTGTTGAGTCGGGAAACTTCCAGATCTGCAATTGGTACTCTATATATAAGTGATACATTGGGCTAGAGAAATTAGTTTGTTCTAGGCAGGCAGCCGTGAAGTGCGCAGTGCTAGTAACAGTGTGTAGACGGACTGGAAGATTGCGTACGTATTATCAGATGAAGCCGAAACTGTAAATGCCCAAAATATTAAAATTATATAATTTGGAAGTTAGCGCATGTTAAAAATGTAAAGTTAATGGTGGCTTAGTTGGTGTTAAAAGTGACAGAATGGGATAAAAGTGTGCGAGCAGGTAAGGATGTTCAAGGGCCAGGTATTTTGGCTCACTCCTCGAGACCGGTTTTCTCGGAAACTGACTGCACATCTGGTCGAGGAAAAGAAGGGAAAGGTCGTTCAGTTGGCGTGACGACGCGATGTTTCGCGCTAAAATTTATTGGGGGTTAAGAGTAAGTAATGGCGTGAGCGAAGACCACGAGGGAAAAGAAGGGGGTTACTTGGGTCGGAATACTCGTGGAAGGAGGTTGGTCCAGAGGCAGCATTGTGTTATATTGCGATGGCTAGTGTACCTACTCTGCGGCCGTCGCAACGAACACATATTGGCAAACCTTTATTTCTATTCTGCTTGAATAAATCGCATTTCAAAAAAATCTCTGGTTTTTCTGCGCTAATATCCTACGCCTACACAGAGTGCAAGATCCATGCGGAGCAGCTGAGACAGAAATCAACGAGAAGTAGCATTTCGCTTAGTAATAGCGAAAGAACGTGGAGTCGTTGTATTCCTTCTA
Organism: Mantis religiosa; assembly: GCA_030765055.1. Lineage (NCBI taxonomy): Eukaryota > Metazoa > Arthropoda > Insecta > Mantodea > Mantidae > Mantis > Mantis religiosa. Next base: position 2,362,727 of record JAUKNK010000076.1, on the reverse strand, counting down.
CAAAGCAGCGATGAGACGACTGTTTATCGATGCGTCTTTAATTCCCGCTGCACAGAGGTGTACGAAGCGTATTTCCAACGGAACGAAAGAACGATTTACATTTCTGCGAGTTGGATCTTTGATTCCATGAACCCACAAAGTCACAAAATGAATAATAATTTCTTAGTAATGTGCAATTGTTCAATATAATAATGGAAGGAAAGGAAATTCCTAGGAAATGGAGGACAAGTATGGTATTGCCAATTTACAAGGGAAAGGGAAATAAAAATAACCCAGCTAACTTCAGACCGATTAGTTTATTGTCTATTCTAGGTAAGATTTTCACTGAAATTCTAGCAAATAAGCTGCAAAATTGAGTTGAGAAGGAGAATAAACTATCGGAGTTCCAAGCAGGTTTTAGATCAGGCAGGAGAACATCGGAAAATATCTTTATTATTAAAACAATTGTACACAAATATCTGAGGAATAAAAGGGGAAGAGTATATATGATATTTATTGATCTAGAACAGGCAGTTGATTCTATTAATAGAGAGGCATTGTGGATAAAATTAAGCAGTAAGAGGATAAGTCAGGCATTTATAGAAGTAATTAAGATGATATACTCGGAGAATGAGTTGTGTATAAAACTACCAGGCAACAAAGTAACTAAATTTATATCGAGTAAGGCAGGAGTACGGCAGGGATGTAAACTTAGTCCAGTATTATTTAATCTTTATATCGATGGAATTTTAGAGGAGATATCCAGTTGTAGGATACATTCACCAGTTATTAGTAATAAAGAAATACCGGGGCTACTGTTTGCAGATGACCTAGTAGTTGGGTCCATATCAAGTGGAGGGCTGAGAAGAGCAATCGAGGCAGCCAATTCTTATTGCAATAAATGGGGTTTGAAAGTGAATGAAAACAAACCCAAGGTTATGGTCTTCAAAAAAGGATACAGGTTGCGTAAGGATGAGAAATGGGAGGTTAATAGGAGAGAAATAGAGGTAGTACGGAGATTTGATTATTTGGGTACAAGGTTGAGTTCAGATGGCAGCTGGAAAGAACAAAAAGGAGATGTCTGTGGCCAAAGGTAAAGTGGCCATGAGGGTGATAAGATCATGCTACAGTAAACTGCCAGATATAAATGTCAAATGGTTGGAGAGGATTTATACGGCAGTAGTAGAAAATAGAATGTTACATGGATCAGAGTTTTGGGGAGTAGATGAGGCTTGGAGAGAGACTGATACAGGGCATAGATCCTTTTGTAAATACATATTGGGATTACCAATAGCATCACCTAATGGATCAGCAAAATTGGTACTAGCCAGGTATTCTACTAAAATTAAATCTTGTCAAGGGCAATGAAATATTTATACAGAATCACTAACTTGGAAGATGGCAATATAATTAAAGAATGTTTTCATATTCAAAAGATAAGTAACCGGGGTGGGTCTTGGGCACATAAAATGAATGACGTGTTGAAGCAGATAGGTATGGGTCATTCTTGGATAAATGCAGAGTATGGGTATAGAGGCTTCTGGAAAGAAGTTAAGCTAAGATTAGAAGATATTGACAGAGAAGCCATTTTCGCCAATACAAGTGACAAAAGCTCACTGAGATTATATAGAGAAATAAAAACAACCTGGGGGAGGGAAGGATATACAGGGTGAGTCACCTAAAACTTGCACCGTAAATATTTCTGAAATGGTATGTGCTATTGATATGCGGTTTTCAAGGAATTGAACTATAGGCAGGGGCTCGTATTTTCAAATGATACACAGATTTTTATAATTTTTAGAAAGTGTATTTATGTACAAAAGTTACATTTTTTAAATGGAACAATGCGTATTGACAATAAGAAAATAAAAGTAGAATAAATTAGAATGTCGATGGTGTTTTTTGCACGATTCTAATGTAAGTAGTTTACGAGAAATCGTCATTTGTACAAAACGGGACAATGGCTAGGTCAAACTAAAGAAAAACAAGTGAATGAAGAAAAATGAGGATTCTAACAAGTAAACAAAACTGTACCCTCAAAGCCTGTGTTCAAAATGAGCACCACCAGCTTCAATAAAAGCTTCCAGTCTAGTATGTAGAGATTGCTGTACACGTTCTAGCATTTCAGTGGAAATTTCAGCGCAGGCAGCAGTAATACGCCGTTTCATATCTTCTGGTGTAGTTGGTATGTCCTTGTAGACCGTGTCTTTCAGCCTCCCCCACAGAAAAAAATCTAAAGGAGTCAAATCTGGTGAACGGGCCGGCCAAGGTACAACTCCCCTTCGTCCAATCCACCGATTTTGAAACAATCCTTGAAGATAAGCTGTAGTAATTCGTGCACTATGGGCCGGACAGCCATCATGTTGATACCACAGATTCCACCTAGTCTGAAGGGGAACGTCTTCTAACATCTGTGGAATATCGTCTGTTAGGAGGTTGAGATACTTCTGTGAATTCAGTGTTCCTTCTATGAAAAAAAGGGCCAATAATGTGATGGTTCACTATTCCACACCACACGTTCACACTCCATGGATGCTGACGTTCTACCTGACGCAGCCAACGAGGATTGTCAACAGACCAATAGTGCATATTTTTTAGATTTACCTGGCCATGATTAGTAAATGTTGCTTCATCAGTGAACAAGATACATGACAAATTTGGAGTATCATGTCTCAATGCCCATGTACAAAAGTTCACACGATTCTCAAAATCATTGCCATGCAGCACTTTATGGAGAGAGATGTGATACGGATGTAACTTATGGCGATGGAGGATGCGGATTACACTTCTTTGACTGATGCCGCTTCCTCGTGCGATTGCACGAGAACTAATGTGGGCATCTACTGCAACAGCAGCTAGAAAATTAATTTCTCCTTGCCCTCCAGTTGCTCGTTTGTTTCTGGTGCGTTTTCTAGACGTTATACTACCACTTTCACGTAAATGGTTGACGTCTATTCGGATATGTTTCCAAGTACATTGTACAAGAAAGAACTGCATTCTTTCTACATTCAACATAAACTATGAGCATATCTGCTTTTTCTGCATTGGTAAATACCATCTTCCAAGCACATCCTACTGCTACAACTATCACAAAATAACTGCCAGTGTAGACAAAACACATTGTAAACAAACATAACAACATCCTAGCCCAGCAAATAAGCAATTGAATGGAACAAACAACTGCCAGTGCGTTCAATTTTGAAATGACGATTTCTCGTAAACTACTTACATTAGAATCGTGCAAAAAACGCCATTGACATTCTAATTTATTCTACTTTTATATTCTTAATGCCAATTGGCATTGTTCCATTTAAAAAATGTAACTTTTGTACATAAATCCACTTTCTAAAAATTATAAAAATCTGTGAATCATTTGAAAATGCGAGCCCCTGCCTATAGTTCAATTCCTTGAAAATCGCATATCAATAGCACATACCATTTCAGAAATATTTACGGTGCAAGTTTTAGGTGACTCACCCTGTATATGTAATGATAATTCCTGAATGTTCTGTCCAGAAATAGCTACCAAAGTATAATAATTACTGTCCGTTTCGTATACAGTTATAAATACTGGATAAAATAAGCAAAATGTGCCACTAATATCAATTTGGTACATATGTTATGATATTTCTCTGAATTTTCTGTCCAGAAATAGTTATTAAAGGAGAATATTTATTGTCCATTTAGTACACAGTTTTAAAAACTGGGTTAAATAGGCAAAATATGCCACGGATATTAACTTAGTACATATGTAATGATATTCCTCTGAATTTTCTGTCCAGAGATAGCTATTAATGGATAATAATTATTGTCCATTTATTACACAGTTATAAATACTGGATGAAATAAGCACAATATGCCACTAATATGATCTCAGTACATATGTAATGATATTTCTCTGAATTTTCTGTCCAGAGATAGCTATTAAAGGATAATAATTATTGTCCATTTAGTACACAGCTACAAATACTGGATGAAATAAGTGCAATATGCCACTAATATCAACTCAATACATATGTAATGATATTTCTCTGAATTTTCTGTCCAGAGATAGCTATTAATGGAAAATAATAATTGTCCATTTAGTATACAGCTATAATTACTGGATGAAATAAGCGCAATATGCCACTAATATCAACTCAGTACATATGTAATGATATTTCTCTGAATTTTCTGTCCAGAGATAGCTATTAAAGGATAATAATTATTGTCCATTTATTACACAGTTATAAATATTGGATGAAATATGCAAAATATGCCACTAATATCAACCTGGTACATATGTATTCATATTTCTATGACTTTTCATTCCAGAGATAGCTATTAAAGGATAATAATTATTGTCCATTTAGTACACAGTTATAAATACTGGATGAAATAAGCAAAATATGCAACTAATAACAAATTGGTACATATGTAATCTTTCTCTGATTTTCTGTCCAGAAATGGATATTAAAGGATAATAATTATTCTCCATTTAGTACACAGCTATTACTACTGGATGAAATAAGCAAAATATGCAACTAATAACAAATTGGTACATATGTAATCTTTCTCTGATTTTTCTGTCCAGAAATGGATATTAAAGGATAATAATTATTCTCCATTTAGTACACAGCTATTACTACTGGATGAAATAAGCAAAATATTCCACTAATATTAAATTGGTACATATGTAATGATATTTCTCTGAATTTTCAGTCTAGAGATACCTATTAAAGGATAATAATTATTGTCCATTTGGTATACAGTTATAAGTACTAGATGAAATATGCAAAATATGCCACAAACTTCAACCTGGTATATATGTAATGATACTTATCTGAATTTTCTGTACAGAGATAGCTATTAAAGATAATAATTATTGTTCATTTAGTACACACTTATAAATACTGGATGAAATAAGATAAATATGCCACTTATATCAACTTAAAACATATGTAATGATATTTCTGTGAATTTTCTGTCCAGAGATAGCCATTAAAGGATAATAATGATTGTCCATTTAGTATACAGTTAAAAATACTTGATGAAAAAAGCAACATATGGCACAAATATCAACTAAGTATATATGTAATGATATGTATATGAATTTTCTCTCCAGAGATAGGTATTAAATGCTATTAGTTAGTGTCCATTTAGTACATAGTTATAAATACTGGTTGAAATAAGCAAAATATGCCACAAATACAATCTGGTACATATTAAATGAAGTTTCTCAGAATTTTCTGTCCAGAGATAGCTATTAAAGGATAATAATTATTGTCCATTTAGTACACAGTTATAAATACTGGGCAAAATAAGCAAAATATGCCACTAATATGAACTCAGTACATATGTAATTAAATTTCCCTAAATTTTCTGTCCAGAGATATATATTAAAGGATAATAATTATTGTCCATTTAGTATAAAGTTATAAATACTGGATGAAATAAGCAACATATGCCACAAATATCAACTAAGTATGTATGTAATGATATTTCTCTGAATGTTGTGTCCAGAGATAGCTATTAAAGAATAATAATTATTGTCCATTTAGTATACAGTTATAAATACTGGATAAAATAAGCAAAATGTGCCACTAATATCAATTTGGTACATATGTTATGATATTTCTCTGAATTTTCTGTCCAGAGATAGCTATTAAAGGATAATAATTATTCTCCATTTAGTACACAGTTATAATTACTGGATGAAATAAGCAAAATATGCCACTGATAACAAATTGGTACATATGTAATGATATTTCTCTGAATTTGCTGTCCAGAAATAGTTATTATAGGAGAATATTTGTTGTCCATTTAGTACACAGTTTTAAAAACTGGGTTAAATAGCAAAATATGCCACGGATATTAACTTAGTACATATGTAATCATATTTCTCTGAGTTTTCTGTCCAGAGATATCTATTAAAGGATAATAATTATTGTCCATTTAGTACACAGTTATAAATACTGGATAAAATATGCAAAATATGTCACTAATATCAACTCAGGAAATAAGTTATTATATTTCCCTGAATTTTCTGTCCAGAGATACTTATTAAAGGATAATAATTATTGTCCATTTAGTACACAGTTATAAATACTGGATGAAATAAGCAAAATATGCAACTAATAACAAATTGGTACATATGTAATCTTTCTCTGATTTTTCTGTACAGAAATGGATATTAAAGGATAATAATTATTCTCTATTTAGTACACAGCTATTACTACTGGATGAAATAAGCAAAATATTCCACTAATATTAAATGGGTACATATGTAATGATATTTCTCTGAATTTTCTGTCTAGAGATACCTAATAAAGGATAATAATTATTGTCCATTTAGTATACAGTTATAAGTACTAGATGAAATATGCAAAATATGCAACAAACTTCAACCTGGTATATATGTAATGATACTTATCCGAAATTTCTGTACAGAGATAGCTATTAAAGATAATAATTATTGTCCATTTAGTACACAGTTATAAATACTGGGCAAAATAAGCAAAATATGCCACTAATATCAACTTAGTACATATGTAATTAAATTTCCCTAAATTTTCTGTACAGAGATATCTATTAAAGGATAATAATTATTGTCCATTTAGTACACAGTTATAATTACTGGATGAAATAAGCAAAATATGCCACTAATATCAACTCAGTACATATGTAATGATATTTCTCTGAATTTTCTGTCCAGAAATAGTTATTGAAGGAGAATATTTATTGACCATTTAGTACACAGGTTTAAAAACTGGGTTAAATAGGCAAAGTATGCCACAAATATCAACTCAGTACATATGTAATGATATTTCTCTGAACATTCTGTCCAGAGATACTTATTAAAGGATAATAATTATTGTCCATTTAGTACACAGTTATAAATACTGGATGAAATAAGCCAAAATATGCCACAAATGCAATCTGGTACATATGTAATTATATTTCCCTGAATTTTCTGTCCAGAGATACCTATTAAAGGATAATAATTATTCCCCATGCAGTACACAGTTATCAATATTGGATTAAATATGCAAAATATGCCGCTAAAATCAACTTGGTACATATGTAATGATATCTCTCTCAATTTTCTCTCCAGGGATACCTATTAGAGGATAATAATTATTGTCCATTTAGTACGCAGTTATAAATACTGGATGAAATAAGCAAAATATGGCTCTAATATCAACCTGGTACATATGTATTGATATTTGTATGAATTTTCATTCCAGAGAGAGCTATTAAAGGATAATAATTATTGTCCATTTAGTAAAGAGTTATAATTACTGGATGAAATAAGCAAAATATGCAACTAATAACAAATTGGTACATATGTCATGATATTTCTCAGATTTTTGTGTCCAGAGATGGATATTAAAGGATAATAATTATTCTCCATTTAGTACACAGCTATTACTACTGGATGAAATAAGCAAAATATGCCACTAATATTAAATTAGTACATATGTCATGATATTTCTCTGAATTTTCTGTCTAGAGATAGTTATCAAAGATAATAATTATTGTCCATTTAGTACACATAAATTCTGGATGAAATAAGTTAAATATGACACTTATATCAACTTAGTCCATATGTAATGATATTTCTCTGAATTTTCTGTCCAGAGATAGGTATTAAATGCTATTAGTTATTGTCCATTTAGTACTTAGTTATAAATACTGGTTGAAATAAGCAAAATATGCCACAAATACAATCTGGTACATATATAATGATGTTTCTCAGATTTTTCTGTCCAGAGATAGCTATTAAAGGATAATAATTATTGTCCATTTAGTACACAGTTATAAATACTGGGTAAAATAAGCAAAATATGCCACTAAAATCAAATTGGTACATATGTAATGATTTTTCTCTGAATTTTCTCTCCAGAGATACTTATTAGAGGATAATAATTATTGTCCATTTAGAACACAGTTATAAACACTGGACGAAATAAGCAAAATATGCCTCTAATATCAACCTGGTACATATGTATTGATATTTCTATGAATTTTCATTCCAGAGATAGCTATTAATGGATAATAATTACTGTCCATTTAGTACACAGTTATAAATACTGGATGAAATATGCAAAATATGCAACTAATAACAAATTGGTACATATGTAATCTTTCTCTGATTTTTCTGTCCAGAGATGGTTATTAAAGGATAATGATTATTCTGCATTTAGGACACAGCTATTACTACTGGATGAAATAAGCAAAATATGCCACTCTTATTAAATTAGTACATATGTAATGATATTTCTCTGAATTTTCTGTCCAGAGATAGCTATTAAAGGATAATAATTATTGTCCATTTAGTATACAGTTATAAATACTGGATGAAATAAGTTAAATATGACACTTATATACTTAGTACATATGTAATGATATTTCTCTGAATTTTCTGTCTAGAGATCGCTATTAAAGGATAATAATTATTGTGCACTTAGTACGCAGTTATAAATAGTGGATCAAATAAGCAAAATATGCCCCTAATATCAACCTGGTATATATGTGATGACATTTCTCCGAATTTTCTGTCCAGAGAAACCTATTAGAGGATAATAATTATTCTCCATTTAGTACACAGTTATAAATACTGGATGAAATAAGCAAAATATGCCACTAATAACAAATTAGTACATATGTAATGATATTTCTCTGAATTTTCTGTCTAGAGATAGTTACTAAAGGATAATAATTCCTGTCCACTTAGTATACAGTTATAAATACTGGATAAAATAAGCAAAATGTGCCACTAATATCAATTTGGAACTTATGTTATGATATTTATCTGAATTTTCTGTCCCGAGATAGCTATTAAAGGATAATAATTAGTCTCCATTTAGTACACAGTTATAAATACTGGATGAAATAAGCAAAATATGCCACTAATAACAAATTGGTACATATGTAATGATATTTCTCTGAATTTTCTGTCCAGAAATAGTTATTAAAGGAGAATATTTATTGTCCATTTAGTACACAGTTTTAAAAACTGGGTTCAATAGGCAAAATATGCCACGGATATCAACTTAGTACATATGTAATGATATTTCTCTAAATTTTCTGTCCAGAGATAGCTATTAAAAGAAAATAATTATTGTCTATTTATTACACAGTTATAAATACTGGATGAAGTAAGCACAATATGCCACTAATATGATCTCAGTACATATGTGATGATATTTCTCTAAATTTTCTGTCCAGAGATAGCTATTAAAAGAAAATAATTATTGTCGATTTAGTACACAGCTACAAATACTGGATGAAATAAGCAAAATATGCGACAAATGTCAACTCAGTACATATGTAATGATATTTCTCTGAATTTTCTGTCCAGAGATAGGTATTAATGGATAATAATTATTGTCCATTTAGTACACAGTTATAAATACTGGATGAAATAAGCCAAAATATGCCACAAATACATTCTGGTACATATGTAATGATATTTCTCAGAATTTTCAGTCCAGAGATAGCTATTAAAGGATAATAATTATTGTCCATTTAGTACACAGTTATAAACACTGGATAAAATAGGCAAAATATGCCACGGATATCAACTCAGTACATATGTAATGATATTTCCCTGAATTTTCTGTCCAGAGATACCTATTAAAGGATAGTAATTATTGTCCATGTAGTACACAGTTATAAATATTGGATGAAATATGCAAATTATGCCACTAAAATCAAATTGGTACATATGTATTGATATTTCTATAAATTTTCTCTCCAGAGATAGCTGTTAAAGCATAGTAATTATTGTCCATTTAGTACACAGTTATAAATACTGGATGAAATAAGCAAAATATGCCACTAATATCAACCTGGTATATATGTAATGATATTTCTCTGAATTTTCTGTCCAGAAATACCTATTAGAGGATAATAATTACTGTCCATTTAGTACACAGTTATAAATACTGGATTAAATAAGCAAAATATGCCTCTAATATCAACCTGGTACATATGTATTGGTATTTCTATGAATTTTCATTCCAGAGATAGCTATTAAAGGATAATAATTATTGTCCATGTAGTACACAGTTATAAATACTGGATGAAATAAGCAAAATATGCAACTAATAAAAAAGTGGTACATATGTAATCTTTCTCTGATTTTTCTGTCCAGAGATGGATATTAAAGGATAATAATTATTTTCCATTTAGTACACAGCTATTACTAGAGGGCTAGAGTGCTATTAGAGTGTGTGTGAAGGCTCCCGTAATTTTGTTTTTTTTCTTCTCTGAAATCTTAATTGCCAGGCCGGTAAAGAGTGTACAAGGAAGGTAATGAACTTTTTGTGTAATAGTGATCATAAAGTTAGCCTCCAGTGTAGGGTAATTTTTAAGAAAATTCAATTATTTTGTGGCCTAGTGAATCAGCTGTTCAGACCGCCATATTGGATTTGTGTGAAACTTGTAGGAGTGTTTACAGTGTATACCTGCTGTGTTCCTGCTAGTGTATTATCTCTGTGAACATGTTAGTGTTGAAATTTAACGTAATTAAGACTACGGTTTTGGTGTTTTATTAAAACTCTTGAATAAGCCTACAGTTTTGTATCTAGTCCATATGTGTTTGTCGGTGTAGTGTGCTAAAATATGTGGTAAATCGTGTGATCTTAGTGGTAGTTGTGGTGCGTGTCGTCGAAGGGTTAGTCAGGGTATTTTCTGTGCAGGATGTAAGTTCTGGTTTCATTGGGCGTGTGCGAACACCGTTAGTGAGAAAGTAAAAGATTGTATGGAATGGTTTTGTGAACTTTGTATGTATAAGGCACTGGTTAGAAAGCATGCGGAAACGATTTTCAACCTGAGAAAAGAGCTTGTTTTGTGCAAAAAAGGAACTAAAAGTAGTGTTTCAGCTTCAAACATTTCGGCCAATAACTTTCAAGTAGTAACTAGAAGAAATCTCAGGAGGAAAAGGCGTTTCTCAGCTGATGACCAACATCATGTACAACTGAGCAACAGATTCAGTGTTCTGGAAACGCTGAATGTTGATCAGGCCACAAATTCCAAAGAGCAGGATTTAGATGAACCTGTTAAGTGTGATAAAAGCAAAGTCTTGTTGCTGGGTAGCAGTCATGGGAGGGGCATAGCATCCCTGCTCAAAAGGAATTTGGGCCGTGATTATCATGTAGTTGGTAAGTTAAACCCAGTGCTGGGCTCTCTGATGTTACAGAAGACCTGGTAAAACTTACTTCTGGTTTTACTAAGAGGGATCATGTAGTGATAGTGGGAGGGCCAGGGAATAGCTTGGATAGATATAGTAACTATTGTATTGAAAAGGACCTGAGTAACATCAGTAAGACCAGCAGCCATACAAATGTGAAGGTAGTGGGTCTCTTCCATAGGCATGACAGGCCTCAGCTTCATTGGAGGGTGAGGGACATGAATCTCAGACTTGATCGTGCCTTGTTATGGCCTGCAGCCTCTCACATGTGTATGATAGATGTTGACAGTATCAGCAGGGATAATTACACTCTTCATGGTCTACACCTAAATTCTAGAGGCAAAGAGAAGTTGTCACTTCTGGTTGCTGATAGAATTAAAGGCAACATTCCTGATGTTGCAAGCAGAAGGTCTTTTTTAGGTTAAACCAATATAAGCCCAGTAACTCTAGGCAAATTAAATCAATCATCCCTAATAGCTTCATGACAATAAATGCATTTAAAGATACTCCTCTCCAGAACAATAGAAATGATAATAATATTAATAATAACCACTGTCTCTCTGTATTTCATCAAAACATAAGAAGCATAAGAAACAAATTAGATGAACTGACTATTAATCTGCATACAGAAATTCAACTATCACATGTTTTATACATTTCTGAACATCACTTGACACAGCAGGAATTTAAGCCAATTTCATTGCAAGGGTACTCTTTAGGAGCAGAATATAGTAGAAAAAAATTACATAAAGGTGGAGTTTGTATATATGTTAGAAATGATCTTATCTTTAAAGCTTTAGATTTATCCAGATTTTGCTATGAAAAAGACCTCGAACTCTTTGCAGCTCAGTTAATTGGAAGTAATTTGAACTTAGTCATAGTAGCCATTTATCGATCTCCCTTAGGAAGTTTTCAAATTTTTAAAAATCAATTAGAATATGCTCTGAACATTCTATTTAAAACAAAAAGAGAAATAATCATTTGTGGTGACATAAATGTAGATTATCTGAAATCAAGTCTTCAAAGGGAACAGCTTAGCTCTTTATTTACCACATACCACATGACACATACAGTTAACTTTCCAACAAGAGTCCAAAATAATTCATCCACAGCTATTGAAAACATATTTGTAAACTCAGATATAACTAAATTTTGCTCTGTCTCATCAAAATCTAATGGACTATCAGATCGTGATGCACAAATTCTAAGGATTGATAAGATAAATTTAAAACTCAAACGTAAATACACATATATTAAATCTAGGGAAATAAACGAAAATACTCTGAATGAATTTAGTAAGAACCTTAAACTTGAAGTTTGGAAACAAACTTATGAGGTTAATGGAACCAACAACAAATATAATAGCTTTGTTCAATGCTTTAAAACTACGTTTGAATTCTGCTTCCCATCCAAGTATAAAAAAACATTTAACTTTAAAAAAGACAGTTCCCTGGCTCACTTTAGGAATTAAAACCTCATGCAGCCACAAAAGAGAACTATATCAGCAAGTTAGAATCAGTAACAATTTGTATTTAAAAAAGTACTACAAAAAATATTGTAAACTGCTATAGAAGGTAATAGTAGCAGCTAAAGTATTGCATTATAATAAACTAATTCAAAACTCAGACAATAAAATAAAAACCACTTGGAATATAATAAAAAATGTGACACGTAAACACTCATCAGAAAATTGCCCAATATTGCAATGTTGACAATCATAAAATTGCCAAACCTCTTGTAGTTGCAGAATGGTTTAACAGATTCTTTTTGGATGTAACAAAAAAATTACATATTAATTATGGAAGTAAAGATGCAGCACTAGAATTTCTAAGTTCAAGTTTCACAAACAATGTACCTACATTTAAAATCAGTTTAACTACACCTTCCGAAATAAATAAAATTATTGACTCTTTAAAAATGAAGAATTCTTCCGGTTATGATGAAATAACTACAAAAATCCTAAAATCTTGCTCCTCACAAATTAGCATTCCCCTTAGTTATTTATGTAATGAGTCTCTAAAGACTGGTATTTTCCCTGACAGAATGAAATACTCAGTTGTTAAACCTCCTTTCAAAACAGGCGAACGCATTAATGTTTCAAATTATAGACCAATATCTCTCTTGCCAATATTTTCAAAAGTTCTTGAAAAAGTAATGTTCACCAGGCTGTATAAACATCTTGAATGTAACAACATACTTGTCAGTGATCAGTTTGGATTCAGAAAAGGAATATCGACTAATAATGCAACCTACAAGCTTACACATGAAGTGTTGACTGCCTTAAATGATAAAAGACATTTAGGTGGAATTTTTTGTGATCTAGCAAAGGCTTTTGATTGTGTTAATCATGACATTCTTATAGCAAAACTGGAATTCTATAGGATAACAAATGAACATTTAAGTTGGTTTGTATAATATCTAAATGAAAGAAAACAGAGTGTTGACGTAGCGGTCAGTGATATTGGTTATGAAAAACAAACTTCGAACTGGAAAATAGTAACACATGGAGTACCCCAAGGTTCCGTGTTAGGGCCTTTATTATTTCTTATCTATATAAATGACCTCTCACTTTATATAAAGGACATTGCAAGTACAGTTCTTTTTGCTGATGACACTAGTGTCCTGGTGACCAGTATAAATTTAAACGAGTGTACAATTAAAATGAATTATGTTTCGAACTGTATGTCATGCTGGTTTAAAGCAAACAAATTATCTGTAAATCTAGACAAAGCAAAAGTGGTCAAATTTATAACCTGTCGTACATCACATACTGAAATAGAAATCGGGATTAATGATATGTTATTAGAAGAATTTGACAGCATAAAATTTCTGGGCCTTCAAGTGGACAGATGTTTAGATTGGAAAGCTCACATAAATTATATCTTACCTAAACTTAGCTCTGCCTGTTATGCTATCCGAGAGCTGGTTAATGTGAGTTCTATTGACATACTTAAATTGGTATATTATGCATACTTTAACTCTATTATGGAGTATGGAATATTATTTTGGGGAAACTCAGTAGAAAGTAAAAAATATTCCTTATGCAAAAGAGGGTTATAAGAATCATTACTAACACCCACACCAGATGCTCCTGTAAAGATCTTTTTACAAGATTGAAGATATTAACGCTTCCTTGCATGTATATATTCTCGATCCTAAAATTCTTTGTATGCAATCGTGCCTTATTTGCAACAAATAATGTAAGTCACAAATAAAACACTACACAAAAGTATAATATCCATTATCCCAGTGCTAAACTTTCTTGCTTCCAGAAAGGTGTGTATTATGAAACTATCAAAATATTTGGCGCACTTCCTAATGTTCTTAAAGAAAAAGTTGATAATTTTGGTGCTTTTAAAAAAGCTGTCAGAGAGTACCTTTGCTCAAAATCTTTTTATTCTCTACAAGATTATCTGAATGACAAATTATCCTGATAATGCTTCTGTAGCTCTATAAGTAGTATTTAACTATTCCAATGACAAATCATTATTTATAAATATTTGATGCAAGCTGAAAGTTTATTTTTAATCTATATGTATTTAATAAATAACAACAATGGTATCCATTGCAAAAAGGTTGAGACGTACTGGCATAAGCCAAGTGAAAGCTGGATTAAAAAGTGTTTCATTGTGTATCAAATATAATTATTCCTGCTTTGTTTTCCATATTGTTGTTCATATTGCCTGTGTACTATAACATGTGTCTTATGTTAACTTTTGTACCTATATACGCTATTAGACTTTATACCTCTAGACATGTTCAATGTTCACAGCCTTTTCTGACTACAAGTGAACCTACTGAACGCAAACCAATCTAATCTAATCTAATCTAATCTAACTACTGGATGAAATAAGCAAAATATTCCACTAATATTAAATTGGTACATATGTAATGATATTTCTCTGAATTTTCTGTCTAGAGATAGTTATTAAAGGATAATAATTATTTTCCATTTAGTATACAGTTATAAATACTAGATGAAATAAGCAACATATGCCACAAATATCAACTAAGTATATATGCAATGATATGTCTCTGAATTTTCTGTCCAGAGATAGGTATTAAAGGCTAATAATTATTGTCCATTTAGTACACAGTTATAAATACTGGATGAAATAAGCAAAATATGCCACAAATACACTCTCGTACATATGTAATGATGTTTCTCAGAATTTTCTGTCCAGAGATAGCTATTAAAGGATAATAATTATTGTCTATTTAGTACACAGATATAAATACTGGGTAAAATAAGCAAAATATGCCACTAATAAAAACTCAGTACATATGTAATTATATTTCCCTGAATTTTTTTTCCAGAGATATCTATTGTCACCCAATTAGTGGTAGGCATGAGGCCCACAGCTGTGAGGAAACCAAAGGGCCGCCGAACCACGCCTCCCATTAGTCTCTGTCGCTAACTGAGGGGTGGTTAGGTAAGTGTCACCTGTCCCTCGACGTTTCCTCCCCTTCTGTGGTCTCGAACGTTCGGGTGATTTGCGGGAAACCAGAGACTTCTAGAGAGACAGTGACATTCCTATAAAAAGGGTTTCAGAGAGACAGTGAGTCAGTCAGTTCTTGGTGTAAGGACGCAGTGCTAGTGAGAAGACCGTACGTATTTACGAGTGCAATTGTAACGGACTAACTGGTGAATCGTAATTGTGCGCATTACGTAATTGTATGTAATTGGCAAGTGTTTAACTGTAAGTCCGTGGAAATAAAGAACATTTGAGTGGTGAAATTGGACTTTTCATTTCACGAACCCACAAAGTCACAATTGGTGTCAGAAGTGCGACATAACACAATGGAGGCAGCATTAGAAAAGATTTTAGTGGAACTGAAACTAAGGAAGACGGCTAACTACAACATCAGCGAGAAGATGGAAGAAATGAAGGCCGAGTTAAGCACAGAAATGAGAGCAGCGAACGGAAGTCTGGCCACGGAAATGAAGGCGGCGAACCAGGCTCTCGCCGCAAAGTTTGAAGAACAGTTGGCCGGCGTAAAAGAGGACGTCACAGAGTTAGGCGAGCGCGTCGAAGACCTGGCGAGCCGCGTTAATGAGCTCGAAGGAAACGCGGACAACAGCGCCAAGTCCCTGAGCGCCATGGTTGAGGACGTCGTCGGCAGGAGGTTGAAGGATTTGAAGGCCGACGCACCGGGACGCGACATAACATCGCCGCGCGTCAAACCTCCCAATTATGACGGCGCGTCTACGTTTGAGGTCTTCCGCCGCCAGTTCGACACAGTGGCCAGACACAACGGATGGTCACTGGAGGAGGAGGCCACACAGTTAATAGCCAGCCTCCAGGGAAGTGACGCGGAAGTCCTAAACGCGGTTCAGACGACGGCGGCGCCCAAGGACATCTGGGAAGCCCTGGAGGATCGCTTCGGGAACCACCGCTTAGCCGCAGCATACCGCAGCCAGCTAAAGGCAAGGTCACAGCAGCCGGGGGAGACGCTGCAGGAGTTCGCCATTGCGATCGAGCAGCTGGCTAGCAAGGCCTTGGTTGACCTGCCACTGGAGTTCGTATCCCACGAAGCCGCCTACAATTTTGTCGACGGGGTACGGGACACGGAGATTCGTCAGCGCCTAATGCTCGGGGAATATAAAACCATCCACGAGGCGCTGACAGCGGCATTAAGGATGGAGGCGGACAAAATAACATCCATCCCGACGTCGAGAACGAGGAGTGTCCGCTACGCCGGAGACAGAAGACCAGCTGAGGGACACCGGCGAACACCTAGTGGCCTGTGTTGGTGGTGTGGATAGCCCGGACACCTGCAGAGAGACTGCCCACACCAGGAAGAGCAGCCGGAAAACGAGTAAGGGCCGTCGTGGAGAGGGGCACGTCGGCGCCATCACCACCATCCCCTCGAGTGACACTGCGTGCCGTCAGCCGGCGTATGGATGACAGCCTCATCGCGGACGGTTGGGTAAGAGGGAAGCCGTGCCGCGTGCTGGTGGACACCGGGGCGGCCGTGACCATCATCAGACCTGACGTGGCGAAGGGTTTGCCGGCAAGGAAGCCAAACCGACCATACCAGCTTGTCACGGCATCGGGCGACACCTTGCCTGTGGAGAAGGAGGCCCTGCTGGAACTGAACTTGGGACGGAGTGCCGTGCGTCTGTGGGTGTTCGTCGCGAAGGTGGCTGAGGTGATTCTGGGACTGGATGCCCTCAGGAGCCACGAGGCGATGGTCGACGTCGGCAAGAAGGTCCAGCGGCTTAACGGAGAAGAGGTTATACTCCGTCAACCCGAAGAGCGCCTTGGGATTTGCAGGGTCGTCTTGGACGAAGACGTGGTTGTCCCCGCGAGGAGCGAGGTGGTGGTGACGGCGCGACTGGAGGGTGAGAGAACCAGGAACATGATGCTGGACCAGAAGACGCCTGTAAACGGACTGTGTGTAGCCAGGGCATTGCTGCCGTGCCGAGAGGAGGTGCCAGTGAGATTGTTAAATCCTACGGACGCCGATCACGACGTCCAGGCCGGGACGGAGTTGGGAATGTGCGAGCCCGTGGTGAGCGTAACAGCTATCGACGAGACACAGGAGCCGGCGCCGAAGCAACACCTGGGGCCCCAGCTAGAAGGCTTGGTGGAGAGGGCGGCCGACCACCTGACCACAGAACAGCTGGAGAAGGTTCGACAAGTGCTAAGGCGGTATCAGCGCGTCTTCAGCCAAGGTGATAGTGACTACGGCCGCACGGACAAAGTGCTTCACCGCATCGACACCGGGGACGCCCGGCCTATTCGGCAACCACATAGATGCGTTCCGCTGGCGAAGCAAGGGGCGGTACGAGACATGCTGGAGGACATGAGATCCAGGGGAGTGATTGAAGAGTCTGACAGCCTTTGGTGATCCCCTGTAGTCTTGGTGACGAAGAAGAACGGCGAGTTGCGCTTCTGCGTAGACTACAGAAAGCTGAAAGCTGTCACCCGGAAGGACTGCTTTCCCTTTCCCCGGATTGACGACACCCTGGACACGCTAGCTGGTGCACAGTGGTTCTCGACCCTGGACCTGAAGTCGGGCTACTGGCAGGTAGTTCTAGACCCAAGAGACAAGGAGAAGACCGCATTCTCGACGGGCCAAGGGCTCTGGCAGTTCACGGTTATGCCCTTTGGCCTCTGCAACGCACCAGCTACCTTCCAACGCCTCATGGAGTCAGTGATGAGGGGGCTGACTTACGATGCCTGCCTGCTATACCTGGACGACATCATCATCGTCGGAAAGACTTTTGAAGATCACCTCGAGAATCTGAGTAAGGTGCTACAGAGACTGCAAGCGTCCAACTTGAAGCTGAACGCGAAGAAGTGCCAGCTCTTCCGCAAGGAAGTTAACTACTTGGGCCACATAGTCTCAGCAACCGGAGTGGCCACAGACCCGGAGAAGACAAAGGCCGTGAGAGATTGGCCTCGCCCAAGGGATAAGAAAGAGTTGCGCAGTATCCTGGGGCTGTGCAGCTATTACCACCGCTTCATAGAGGGTTTCTCTAGCATCGCTAAACCCCTCACCCGCCTGACAGAGGAACACCGGCCTTATGTGTGGACGGAGGACGCCGAAAACGCTTTCCAGCACCTAAAGGAGACCCTGTGCAGTGCTCCAGTTTTGGGTTTCCCACAGCCGGCTGGCGCCTTCATTGTGGACACAGACGCCAGCGACCATTGCATTGGAGGTGTCCTATCGCAGAACAGGACGGCCATGAGCGGGTGATAGCCTATTACAGCAAGACGTTATCCAAGGCAGAGAAGAACCACTTTTATCATGCTTAGAGGGAATGTTCTTTTTTAAAATATTCATTCTTCTTCTTACAATGTATTCTCTCACTGCACACTTTTTATACTTTGCTGTTTTTCCTCAAACTTGTACTTGCAACTCATTTGACTCTCTTTAGTAATGTTACAGTATTTCTTAGAGAGAGAGATGGATGATATATTATTTTTTTCTTTTCAATGTTATGTCACACTTTTATCATGCTTAGAGGGATATTCTTTTTTTTTAATTTATACTTAACTTAAATATTATACATATCTTTTTCCTTCAATGGTATGCACGGTCTTAGAGAGAATTCTTTTAAAATAATAATCTCCTTACAAATATTCTGTCACTGTTATGTTCCACTTTTATCGTGCTTAGAGGGAACATTCCTTTGACATGAAACCCTTTCACATAGATTTACATTTCCGTTCTTATACTTCAATGTGGAACAGATTTATATCTTCTGGTACCTCGATGTGGGAACGGAATTTATCCTTTCTTTACCTTGCATCACTCTTAAATACATAGCTCAAGGTTGGATTCTGAATAGGGAACACCCCTTACCAGAATGTCTTATTGCATTTATTTCATAAATCTCTCCCAGTACACCTACCTAATCATTCTCTCGATATTCTTTTATCTAAAGAATAACGATACTGCAACATATATCATACACTAAACGTAATAGATATCGAACCCTAGACTCGATATTAATACATGAGAGTTTCAGCACAGACATCGAAGAATTATTATCAACACATTTAATTCAAACACCCCCCCCCGGAACCCCGTATCGAGCCCTAGACTCCATATTCATATATGAGAGTTTAAGCACAGATATCGAAGAATTATTATCAACACATTTAATTCAAACACCCCCAGGACCCCGTTACCCACCCACCCATCACACATCACACACACACATCATCATCATCATCCCCTCAACCACCTCACTGCACAGGGGAGAACGGCACTACGCCAACACTCCCCTTCTTTTCCATCTCGATATTTACAGAGGAGACTTCTAAATCAATGAGTGTACTACATCACTCATATATTAACACAGAGGAGACTTCAGCATCATATCTACACTGTGCTGAAATCCCCATATCCATACTACTCACATATTGTAACATGTCCTGTGTAGCAATGGCCTGGGCCAAAACAGGGCAGTCCAAAAATTGTAAAAGATTAGTACCTCAATAAATATTACTATTGCTGTTACTATATTTCATTTCACTACCTTCGTTATTTTCCCTCTTTCTTTCTAACTTTCCACTTAACAGCATTTCTACTGATTTGGCTATAAATATTTCGTTT